>JACEII010000083.1:1245242-1511907 GCA_014332785.1 Antheraea mylitta
ACGTGTACCACCGGTGGCACACGTGACGTAAAGATCAAGTTTAACGTTAGGGTTAAGGTACATAAGTCGCAAAGATCTTTACACGAAGATAACCTATACTAAAATAATTATATGTAAAAATAAGTTGTAATATAATTTCCACATGGCCAATATTGAGGTTATATAGTTGGCAGCGTAATACGTTTCTTTTTCTCAAATACTGATACTCGCACGCATACACACGCGTATACAATAGAAAGAGACATAAAGAGAGATAGAGATATTGGAAGAGAACATAGAGTGGGCATAACGGTTGTTCCTTACGTGACGTTATCGTGTTATTAACGGATCTAGTGAAAGTGTTATATGACCTTAGAGAGAGCTCCGGTCTGCCTGGCGAGGTGGAAGCCGAGGTCGAGGCTGTGCAGGTGCAGGAACACGTTGCAGGCGAGCCTCCGGATGGAGTGCTGTGCGACCCTCGCGAACACCGCGTTACGCAGCTCGTTGAACCCAGCAGCACCAGCACGAGCTATACCGTCTGAAAATTAAACAGTTTTATTTTAACCTATTCCGTACCACATGTACCATGTTACACGTTAAACTTGACCTTTACGTCATGTGTACCATGGTGGTACATGTTGAAATTGATCTTTACGTCACGTGTACCACCGGTGGTACACTTTAAACTTGATCTGTACGTCACGTGTACCACCGGTGGTACAACATAAACTTGATATTCAGGTCATGTGTGCTACCGGTGGTATACGATTTAATAACTATTGAGAACGAAAGAATTACTTGTGTTATGTTATGTATGTTGTTCTAATGTAATATTATATAACAATACGTGATACAGTCCGATGAAGGTGTGAAGGGCCTTCAGGCCAATAATATAAACAATTAAAAGAGTATGATGATGACAAGCATGTCACGCGACTTCTAATGTCTAAAGGCTATTATTATAACGTGAATCAATATGTAAACGATTGTGACGTCTGGAAATTGACGCCCCTCTCTATGTATCGACTAAAAACGAATGTAACTAAGACAGAGCTATGGTATGTCTTGAGTAAATGTCGCTCGCAACATTTTTACAGGTCACTCATTAGTCGATTATCGTTCCAAATCAATTATAAGAACAGTTGCTTAATATTTGACTTAATAATGTAGAGAAAACAAAACTTATATTCAATCCCACACCATCCAGTTTACATAGGAACGATTAGGTGGCACGAAAGTCAGTGCACGCCTACCGCACCCCATGAGCCCTGTTCACTAAAGTGTGAAAGAACTCCGGGTCATAGACCACTAACCCAAGATTTATTTCTATAAATTATAAATAGTCATTATTCCGTTCATAAATAAGTATGATTCATACATTTACAAAAGTATCAATATAAGGTACATGTTTTTATGTCGACTTTTAAAGTTACATAATAATGACATACACTGTTTAGTGCCTCGTACCATGGTAATTCTAAAGCCAGTTAAAAAAGCATGAAGGAAAAACAGATCACAGCTTACGAGCTTCTTATCAAAGGTTATTACCATCAAAGGTTATAACCATCAAAGGTTATTAACCATATTACCTATATAACCATATTATCAAAGGTTATTAACCATGGCTCACGTCCTCGATGGATTGACCACCGGTCAACAAACCTATTTTATTTTAAAATATAGTGTAGTTTAAAATGTACTGTAAAATTATAGAAAACAATATGTTTAAAAAAACATATAAATCTACAAACATTATTGCAGATTATAACTGGTTATGGGTTGAGGAAGGATTGTTTAAAATTTAGTTTTGCAAAGTAAATAAACATTAATGACCATGACACACCCATTAACTTAGTGAACTGTCGATCATAGAATTATTTAGTCAGTAGGAGTCTTCAACTCTACCCACGCTCCCCCGAGCCTATAGGCGTTCCATATATGATATAAAAAGGAATATTAAACTAACATCCAAGTAGCAAGCTGAAGGCCGTAGTTCCCAGAGCCTGGGGAACAGTTGCCATCCCGAGCAGTGCATCCCCTGCCGGTGTGCTCAGGCCCTGGTTCACTTCATCCACCGCATACTTGAACAGGAACGGCACCGTCACATTCATCACTTTCGCACCAAACAGGAGTGATAGAGACAACATCACACGATTTCGTATCGCCTCATTATCCTGGAACATCATTTTAAAAGGCCTTCTTAATTATGGGATTCTCTAGAGGCATACAAATAATGTATTACAGAATAGTACAATGTAGTAATAGTAGACTATATCAATTGTCTAAAAGTTCGATACCTATAGAGCCTCAAAATAAGAAACTTAAAGGGGTCATGTCATTAAAGAAAAAAAAAACTTTATTTGACCGAAAAATCATTTAAATTCATATTTATACACTTTGAAACTAATTAATAATGATATAATAAAAAAATATAATTTTGAATATTGCATTAAATAATAAATCCTGAAAATTTCATTAAGGAATTCTAAAAAGTTTTGTTGAAATTATTAGTCCTTAAAATTTTCAGTGTAAGATTTTGAAAATATGTTTTTTAAACTGTTTCAGGGTTTAATTATTCCTACTAACTGTTTCACAATAAAATAACTCTATTTAAATTCCATAAGCAAGTGGGAAATAGGGGTGCACTTGAAGTGATCTTACCCAAGACATATCTCAATATCACCTATTCCAGTATTATCAAAGACAGTCTAATCATTCTATATGTAGCTAACCTGCATATAATATTGAAACAATATAATAGATGAAGAAATAATCAACTCACTTTTGGCCATACATACTCCAACATGCCTCTTATCATATCTGCCCCAGATACCGGCTTCGCATCTCCCAAATTTACATCTTCATGGGACAAAACAGAGGCACCTGGGTGAAAACAGTCTCTTTTTTGGATTCCTAAGGAGGTAAAGGAAGATATCAGGATGTTTGTCAGGATATAAATGTTGCGGATTAGCAGGAGAGCAGGAAGAGCTTGCAGGGAAAGGACAGACTGCATTCCAACCAAGTATTAGTAACAAAATAATGTTGTGATAATGATGAGAACAGGCTGCAAATTAAATCTTTTACTATGTGAGCGTACAATAACAGACAAAATAAAAATATATGTACATAAACAACAAGCAAATATATATCAATTAAATCATTTACATCATAATGAAAGAAATATGAAAATCTCTTAAAACCAAATAGTGTTGCCAGTGGGATTAATAAAACATAGTGTATGTTTAACTGTATTTTACCAGGTTTACTTTCTTCTAGATCATTGTAGTCCACAGTATAAACAAAAAAATATTACATTATGTAATCTTTATGTGTATTTATTTACCAATCATGCAAATTATACACAGATTAATTATATGTCTGTGGATCGCCTTGCGGCTTAAATCATATATTTACTATTTGTATCATTTGCTTTACATAAAAACATGTATAAAAGACAAAAAGAGTACAATAAAATAATTATATAAACTACAGTAGCAAAGTTATACAAAAATCATGCATAATGAAGTTAATAATAGAATTTCTTAAGTTTTGTCATTCTAAATTTTTACACAATGAAGAAGATAAAGGAAATCTTGTTTACATCCGAAGTGAACTTATTGATATATTTTATCTTTGACAATATTATTTTACAAAAGTTCAACCAGATTATGTGTGTCATTAGTTATCAAATATATCAAAATTTAAAATGAGTCTCAGATGGAGTGCTTAATAGTTTTTCATTACAATTTGTTATAATGTTCTGTAATTTTAAAGGAGCACAGTTAATCCTCATTTTCTCAAATCATAACACTGCAACTATATTTTTAGTGACAAATTTACCCTATATTCACATACAAACAAATATAGCATTTTGAGACAAATAAGTCTATGATTGCAGGCTGTTTAGCAACATTTTAATCATATTTGTAAGTGGAAGCTTATATAATGTTTGTACAAAGCAAATATTAGGTACAAAATATATTGAACAAGGCCAAAGCACTATAAATATAGAACAAAGGGTTCAATAGACATGACAAACAGGATGTCTTGTTTACCATACAAGAAGGGTTTACACATAATTTCTAGATAACATTCAACATACTTATATTCTTATTTATAAGTGGTGTTTTTATCTAGTAATGTGACACATCACTCATATGTCAATTACATGTAAAGCCTAGCAATTACATGAATATGCCATTTTGTACTGTAAATAAATATTACAATCTCATGAACCAGTAACTTTCATACAGTTATTATCTGTAATAAACACTTTTCAAGTATGATAAATAAGTTATTTAAAAATCCCCAAACTAGCCTTTTTGAAATTTAATATCCACATCAAATATAATTGTCAAGTTCTTTTGAAACTATACTTAGTTAACACTGGCTATATTATGAAAAACTTATACATTTTCTCAAAAAGTTTATAGCAAATAGTCTGTAATGTAATAAGTAGTTTGATCTACTTATACCTCATATATAAAATTTGCATTGAGGTTATTTTTTATGAGTTTGTCAGAACAGTCTTAACCTTGAATAGTTAAAAGAGTAACAGAGCTAGTATTTACTTTATATGTCCATAAAAATGTTAATAGGAACATCAAAACCATTATCTATGTAAATACAAGGCATAGAATTACATTATAATGGAATGGTGGCAATTAGAATTTTAATTCAGAACAAGTATCACTAAAAAGTTCACTAGTGAACAAAAAATAGATAACATAATGGCACTAAAGTTACCCTTTATAAGGTGGATATTATAATAGGAATTTAACATAATAGTATGTTTAAAGACTTCAAATAATTTATGTATATGAAATTTATATGTAAGTACTGTACAGGCTGTTATCAAAATTTGTCATTTTCTTATTTACAAATGTGATAAAAAACTAACACCACTCAAGGTTAACACCAAACGTTATATAATATTGGCGAAAATGGTACAGAATTGTAACATAAACCCGACATTGTAGGTGATTTTTGAGACATATTTTACTATTTTCACCTTAGGATCTTTAACCAACTCACCAACTGGAATTTTTCCTGTCTTTGGTTTGTTTGCCAAGATTGCTGCTAAAACGTTTTTCGCGGAGTCTTGCCCTACAGAATTGCTCGGAGGCTGTGTAGTATAAAACTGAAAACATTAAAATTAATTGTTCATACAATTTTCTACGTTGAACCTATAAAATACACAAATATTAAACAATTTTTAAAGGTTAATAAAAAACATACCCTGTAATAACTGGTAGCTGCGCATTGTTTGCATATTATGTTTAGCTGTGGTTTGTTTACTATTACAGTATTACTACTCGAGAACGACTTAACAAGTTTTATATGATTTATTAATATTTTGTCAAATCTCCTGTTTGATAACAGTGCAACCGCCATGGTGGCTATTTGACAAATGAAATGACAATTGACAACCAGGGTTGACAACTGACACTGACAACTAAGGAAACTAATATCACCACACTGAAAAAAACATAAATCAGTGTTTAAATAAGCAAAAATTATGCAATTTTATTAGACGATTAGACCATAATTAGACAAATGTATCGTAGTCTGGTGATGCTGTAAAGGCCTTGCAAGGCCAATAGCGTAGTCAGTTCGAAAAAAAAAAAACAAGACAATTGTGTCTATGATAGTCTTAGAAATATATTGGTGTATGCTTTATTACTACTCTTGCAATCTGCACAAAATATGTATATTTTGAGAGATCGCATAAAAGAAATTATAAAAATAGCAATTATATATCAACACAATTCAAATTGCAAAATGAAATCTACAGAAAAACCTTTTTTAAATTCTTTAAGCATGTATTACATTAATTTATAACAACACAATAATTATGCTCCTTAAAAAAGATTTTCACACAAATTCATTTAAAGATTTTATAAATTTATTCCAACTCAATCTACGCACTAACTTCTAGTTTGTAGAATAAACCTGGAAAATACTTAGTCCAATCCTACTTTTTTCCCAGAATTTTAAATCGTCAGTTTGAATGGTATCATAGGAAATCTTAGCAAATCAGCGTAGGCTATCAAAGTTTTTTACATAGTTGAAGTACATAATAGAAGGGGTATTAGGTGACAATTTACCATGATTTTATTAAAATAAAAGAATGAACACAGTCTAACATTTAATAAACTTATCTAAGATACATACATACTGTTGCATTAGGGATATACAATTATTTAGAATACTGCTCTGATTTTCTATAACTTCTAATCTCCATAATGATTGTTTAATAAGTTCAAGTTTACTTTTAACCATTGGCATGATCATATCATTTAAACTGTCATCATTGGAACAGATTGCAGCTGAGTAGATTAATTTATTAACATCCATGTTTTTATTATAGTAATATTTAACAACCATCAAAACACCATAAAGGCTGAAACTAAGACCTTTATTATCAATGTATAAGTCTTTATTTAATCCATGATTAATAATGAAATTAATTTGTTCCTGTGACAACTTCATTGCAGTAGAATTTAGAAATGATTTAACATTTTCAAATGTAAATGTTACACAATCTAAATCATTATCAGGTAAAAAAAATCCATACTCAGTAATTAATTTCAAATTATGACTATCACCATAGCAAATAAATACTTGTGTATAATGATTGAAATTATTTCTTGTATATATCGAAAAAGTAATATCTAAAAATAAGTTTTCTTTTAAACTGTTAATATTTAAATTCCCTGTACTGCTACCAACTACTAATTTAGTCTCATTTCTAGCGTTAGGGCTATGGTTTATCATATCTAAATAAGGACATAAAGCTATTTTTGTATTATCACTTATAAGATTTAAGATTGTATCCTGAATATTTTTCAGATCAATTATATTTGATAAATCCATGTATACACATCTAGTATTAACAGTAAAATAGGCCCATTCATATACAGATAATTTAAATGATTTTTTAAAATCATGTATAACACTACTGTCACTAATACTATCATTTAATATGTCAAAAAAGGTTTTATATGATACTTCTATAATCTCTTTTTGTTTTTCGATAACAGATAAAATATCAGGATCAATGTAATACTTTAACTCCTTTGGAAGAAAATATGGCACAGTGTAATCCTTTGGTAAATTTTCTAAGTAAATATGCCATTTTGTGTTTGTATGCTGAACTTTTAAGAAAGTCAAATAGAATGCCATCAATGACTGGAATGATACTGTTTGCTTGTACTCTAATAAACAGTGTTTGTTGTTTTCAGAAAATATAGAACAAAATAACTTATCTAATAATATTGTAATAACATTAATAGTTAGATTTAAGGGTAGACTTATGAGCTCTTCTCCGGCTCGAATTCTTTTTTTCGTAAGGACACCACGGCCCGTATTTTTGAAAACGGCTAAAGTCAATTTCTTATTCCTTCGAATACCACTTCTGGATAACCAGGAATTAAACAAGACTAATTCATCACTTGAATCACACACGTTAAAATTTCTTGATTTCTTCCGACATCTCTTACGTTTCGTACGACCCATTATACTGTAAACTTGCTTTTCATTGTCATATTTTTATACTGTATTATATAAAGTAGAATAAAATGATTTTTAAATCCAAATAATTGAAACACTTTTGTCGTTTTGTAGTGGTTGTTTACTAGCAGCACAGACTACAAACTACTAAGTGAAGACTACAACACAGATAATATGTATTAGAGCTTATACATCGAATTAATAAATCTAGGAACAATATGTATCCCATATTAGAACAATGTTGTTCCAACTCGAGGTGATCACTGAAACAAGTTAAAGATAGTTTCACGTTTACCCTGTAAAATCAAGCAAACCAATTAATTTCTAGTGAATATCAATGGGGAATTTAGGGACGAAATACACTAATCTTTTTTTTAAGTAATGCTTTGACCTGCACGGCATGCCCAACACCGATATAATGCGAAGTTTTATACCTACCAACAGGAACACAGTATTACGTGTTTAATCGAAAGCTGCGTAAAGACTTTGCGGTATGCAATAAGTAATATGGAGAAAAAAATTGCTTAAGATGTGTAGGCACTTTACTTGGATCACGAGATATAAATATTTGTGAAAAATATAAAAGAAATCATGAAATCAGTGGGTTTATAAATATACTAACCAAAGTTAAAAATATTTCTGCTGCAATCTACAATTTACAGTCAACGTTACTGTACTCATTATAATAACTTATATGAATCACTGCAAGCCACATTCTAAAAAGGCCGAATATTTTGGATATAAAGACAGTACACTAATGTTAGCTAATAAGCTTTCAAAACGTATAAGTTATTCAAGACGTATAATATTAAGTCTACACAGTTGAAATCATACCTTTTTTCCTTTATATCGAAATTTTGAAAGTATTAACTTATTATTCTGTCATGTCCTACTACATTTATTGAAATATACATTTGTTATAATACATTTAATTTTGTAGTTTTTCGTGCTTTAAATTTGTGGAAATTTACGTCTAAGCAAGTTTGATAACGATAAGCTCGAAAACCATAAAAACAATAACTTTATTATTTTGATCAAACTAAGAATGTTAAATGATTATTACTGCATTCTTTCCTGTGTTATTAGAAATAACCAAAACATGTTTAAAATACCTCTTCAAAACGAATAAATATAAATTAGATGTAACATACACATTTTCGAAATATTTCCGCAGATATATTTCATGAAAATAGTTTGTTCAGAAAAAAACATTATGTTCATAATCGTCTCACTCCAAGATATGTTTCTCCGTAATTAGTTATTTTATCTGTATAGTTTTCGCAATAAGTCCAACAAAAATAAATATATTTTGTAATATGTCTGTCTTATATATATATATATTTTTTTGTAATATATCAAGTTCATTACTATCTGTAGCCACTGTTTGCTAAACTATTAGTTAATAATTATATGTACCATAAAAACTTTCTGTGTGCGTTTTAATTAGATGTATTTTAAATTTGACAGTAGCTACACTGGCAAATGCTCTAGCGTTACTGACTAAAAGACAGAAACAGTGATCATTTTTAAAACTTCAGACTTCAACGTATTTTGCTAAAAGTTTTTAAAATAAACTGTTGTTATAATATATAAATTGTATTCATACAATAGGTCGTTTCTAAAAGCACGTGTTATAGTCGTGTTGAGATTGAAAATGTCCCAGCAGCAAACGAAAAATTGCATAACACTACGTGGATCAGCACAAATAATATGCGAGTACCTTAGTAAGTGTGTAACGATTACGGCTTCTTTTGAAAGGCTTTATGATATAGGTTTATATGTATCTCATTTTTAATTTTTTTAGAATTTGCTATAAACTCTGTCTTATTCCAAAGAGGTTTGTATCCACCCGAGACGTTCAGGGCAGAGCAACAATACGGCCTGACCTTGCTGATGTCGGAAGACGCACAAATAAAAAGTTTTCTTACAAACCTCCTTACACAAAGCGAAGGTAAAATATAATTTTTATATTTATTAAATATCTGTTATAGATTTGCAGTATTTAGCTTGTTTAAAGTATTACTAATAATTTTAATATCCTATTAATTTTGGGATGACATCTATTCTCTATGTATAAACTCTAATTTAATTTTTTGTAAAAGTTTTATTGGCAATTCATATACCCCATTTATTCAAATTATTTTTAAACCTTGTAGCTCTATTATTTATTCTATAAATTTAGAATTGCCAGACACATACTTAACAAGCATTAAATCTAATTCAATTTCATTGTTGTTTACTGAAATTTTGATTTATCGATAACATTTTAAGATTTTTTTGCTAAATATTATTTATTTTTATGCCCTTTCAATACTGAAATGGTATATATAGGAAGTATCCCATTAGGTTTATAAAAGTAATATAAAATTAAGTCAGTCAAGCTTTTTTTGAGTTATATCCTGACACTCAAACAGACAAAATATTCTGATGTGTGTGATCTGCAACCTTTGTGATGGTTAGGATTAACACAATTCCGAAAAAAGATATAGAGTGTCAGTAATCAGGAACTTTGAAAAGCAGCGAGTGTTGTTTATTATTATGTTCATATTATTGGATTGTATAGAAAAACTGTATAAAATTTTTGGAGCTTATACTGATGAACAAGTATGGAGGGAATGTAGAGAGAAGTGAGGAAAGCGTGAACACCCTGTAGATTATTGGAGGTATTGAAGGACCTGTTTAGTGGGACTCTACTGTATATGTTCAGACAGAATTATAGATTTATTAATATAATTATTCCACATCCAGTTTTCCTTAAATATGATAAACTACTTGTTAAATTTTCAGAATGGATTATCAACAAAAAAGTCAGTAAATTATCCTTAATAATTCTTAATGTTGCAAACAAAGAAGTCTTAGAATGCTGGGACTTCAATGTCCAATATGAAGATGGGGACATTGCTTTGTCAAAGGAGAAAAACGAAACAGTTGGCTCTAAAGATCTCAAGAAAATCCAGCAAGAGATCCGAGATGTGATGTTGCAAGTAGCGGCTACAATATCTTATTTGCCGTTTTTAGACTGTAGGTGTTCTTTCGATGTTCTTGTTCATGCTAAAACTGATTGTGATATACCAGATAAGTGGGCCGAAGCTCAGCCTGTTGCCATAGCTAATGCTCAAAATGTACAATTAAAAACATTCTCAACGAGTTTGCACAAAATGGAAACAGTGGTTAGTTATAAGCTTGTTGATTAATATTAATCTTGTAATTATTTTTTTATGCTTGTCAAGTGCATGTACCTACATCCTAGGTCATTTTTAAGTGTATTGTTTCATATAACACATCTTTTTTAGCAAGTTTAAATGTAAAGTATGGATTTATAGTGAAAGGTATGAGAGACTTTTTAACATTTTTTAAAAATTATGTAGGTATTAACAATAAACATTTTAAAACAGCAATTATAATTATGTATTTAAGTAAACAACTAATTATACAGTTGAAGTTATTTTTAAACAGTTTTTTACTAATGTTTTTATTCTATGACCTTTTTAATGACCGATACCTGTGGTGCAGTCAATTTTCAAATTTTTGGCAGTTTACTCTTCATTGTTATGGTAATATAGTACTACATAATCTCTTAGACAAAATTTTATATTACCCATTCGTAGACTACTGAAGAATTATCTCCGAACTTGGTAATTAATTAGGAACCAGAGAAGGTGGCAGGAATACAATAAATAAGGTGACACTTTAAGTACAAGTCAATAGTGTTATTAATTACTGTTAATCCGTTGCAAAAAAAAAAGGGAAAAGTGAAAAGCTTTCAATCATTCATTATTGTTATATACTAGTAATCAACAGTTGTTGCTGTATTTTAGTGAATTGTCAAGAATTATTGACGAAATTGCCTACACAGGCAGAGGCCATACCGAAGAAAAAAAGGAACATGAAAGATTGGGTTATAATTAAAAGATTAGAATTGGTATCAGTTTAAACAGTCTTTTATCATTCTATTACATCATCCGAGCATTACTAGCTGATATTTGTTAACTAGTTAATTAATTTTTATGCAGTATTGTGAATAATTTAGGATTATAAATGTTTGATAATGAGTTTTTTAATTATTTTGTAAATATTTTGAGCTGTGTTTTAATATAGTATAGTTAATAAAGGACTTTTATTTAATTTCTGCTTTTGAACTAAATGAAATTGAAAATATAAACTTGACCAATAGGTATGCAAATTATTTATTAAATGACTAGTTAGCTGACCCAGCTTTTTTTTCGAAAGGAAACACTTGACCGGAAAGATCTTTACAGCTTAACCGAACTATCGAGGCGAGCGCTGAAGGCACTCAACCGATTCGGGATGTTTGGGCGACTATCACGGCACACCTGGCTTGGGCTGTCACCTATTTTGTGCAAAAATCGCGACCTATCTGAGATAATCTAAGCTAAGCTATCTAGATATACGTATATGAGTTATTGAATCATGCATGTGTACCAAGCATGCGTGCCTCAACAATTTCTTTATGTATTTTTTGTCGGAAAAATTCCTCTAAACTCTGAAAAAGAATAAACATCGTGTAGGCGCGCACGTGTGTATATGTGATGTGTGTGATGTTGTAGCAGTGACATAAGGTTTTGTGTAACTGTATCGCGTGAACAGCGTACTCAAGGGCTCCACGCCGAGGGAACGGACCTAGGCTTGAGCCGCTGCCAAGGAGGGCCTAATCTGGTGTGCGTGAGCGAAATTGACCCCCATAGCTGACCCAACCACGCAATGCTGTGGCTCAATAATTGCATATTTGAAATAAAATTAAGATAAATTATTTGTAATTATCAGGTAATGAGTCTGCCTAAAAACTTGATGTAGAGAAAGTGAGGTTACATACTAAATAGATTATCAGAACACCATCACCAAAAAAAATTAAAGTTGAAAAAAAAAATAAACCGTGGCGCCATCTATAAGGTATCTATAATAGTCAGTCCTACAATTTTCTGTCAACAAACTTATATAAAGCGCCATCTGTTCAATACCTAAGAAACATAGAACTAATAACAATAATGTTAAAGCGCCATCTGTTCGAGACGGAAAAAATATAATTAAGAACAATAATCAACATTGACAATCATTTAATTGGCAATTTAAAAATATTTAGAACATTAATTTCTAAATATAAATTATCCTATCTCTCAAGTTGGATCAAATTATACATACATACAAAATTTCATGAAGATCGGCTGAGTAGTTTCGGAATTCTTCATAGATAAATATCATGGCAATGAATTAAAAAAAAAAAAACTAATCTTAAGGAAAAAATCGCTTATTTGATCCTCAAAATCTTCTCAGCTTCACGTGTTCCATCTATTTCATTTATATGAATTTCGCTCATTTACTATCAGATAGTTTTAATAAAAAGTTTACATAACGAGTAGTTGCAATAAAAATGAAATGTATGGTCCTTCAAACCTAATTCGATGATAGACATGGAAGACGGTGGTTTACAACAGCATCTACACTTTGACTGTTACCAAAAGACCGCAGCTACAAACAAAGCAGACGGGGAAGCGGTCGCAACAAATAATAGATTTAGATACTTAGTGCACATGATGTTACTTAGTTTACCTTCTAGAAAACGTAAATTTTTCTATATTAAAAATGTAAAAATAACAAATTTATTACATTAACTCAAAATACAAAGATGTGTGAATACTATTGATTTAATATTAATTAGCCTCTGCCCGCGATTTCGTTCGCGTTCAAAAAAGGAAAAAACATCCCGATTTTGAAACATTTTTCACCTATGCTCCGCTTTTATTGGTCTTCGCGTGATGTCTATAACCATTATTGATGAATGAGCTATATAACACTGAAAGAATTATTCAAATCGGACTAGTAGTTTCTGAGATTACCCCCTACAACTTCACAAACTCAGAAACTTTACCTCTTTATAATATCAGTATAGATTATGTAGATATAGTGTTAAAATTGCTTAATAATTTACATACATAACGTTATGATTCATTTATATGTATGTGATTAATGTGACAATTCTTGTGAATTATTCTGCCCATTCATTTATAAAATAAAAAAATATTATATGATTAATCTACTGAAATCCGAAGCCAAACCAAATTCATAACATCTGCTTAAAAAATTTAGGTTCATTCGTAGTATTGAATAGTATAGTATTTATGTTTTTGTTTAACATGAATTTACTCAAGTTAATTAGCACGTTTAATACTATTTTATTATAAATAATATGAAATAAATAGTTTTTGCATAAACTTAGGCTTATTTTCCGTTTTTCATTGCCTTTTTGTTTAATGTTTTTTTTCTTTTTAAATAGAAGTCTGTTTATTTTCATTTATAATTTGCTATGTACTTTATAACCGGCATCATAATGCTCGAGAAGATAGTTTCTTGTAGGTGTAAATGATCTTTCACATTCCTATGATATTAAAAAAAAACTATTATTTTTCATAATACATTTATTTTAACAAAGCATTTATAAAATAGCAATTAAAAGCTACAATAAATAACAACTAATCAGAAAATAATACTGTACATCCATTAATAAACTTATCTTAAATGTATTTTACATAATTATGTTGGACATTTTGGAAATGGAAGTTTTATTATGTTAATAAATATGTGAGTATACAAAACTTCCAGTAGCCTTATATAAACTATGTCTACAAGGAGTATTTTGAAATCGTTAATAGTAAAACAGTCTGTTATTTCATTAAAGATGGTCATTTTTTGGCGGTATTTAAGTCGGTCATATAAAAAGAACTTTTATTTTTTAGCGATATTCTTACGTCATATGATACTATATTGTGACAGACATTTGCACAATGTAGTTAGGTTTTTGCGTACAAGTAAATTCGACCAGAGATAATAAGACGAAAGATTAGTACTAAGATGTTACGAAAATTCCCCGCATAGATCTAACATGTGGATTACTTTGTTAGAACACTGAAATCTTGACTAGACACTTTAATATAGTCATCTAAGTACTTGATAATAGATAAAAAAAATGGGCCGTTGAGGGATGCAGACTGGTTGTTAAAGTAAGATAATGAAGAAAAAATAAAATGTTAGATTATAATGTCTTGTAAAGCAAACATTTCATTAACTAATTAATTAGCTAATATTGCATAAATATGTTAGAAAATGGGTTAATTATTATCTGAAAATATTTCACACTAGCCTCTGCCTGCGACTTCGTTCGCGTTCTCAAAAGGAAAAAACATCCCGATTTTGAAACATTTTTCATCTGTGCTCCAGTCCTATTAATCTTAACGTGTTGATATATAGACTGTAATCATTCTCGATGAATGAGCTATATAACACTATAAATTAAAATAACTATAAAATTATTCAAATTGGACCTGTAGTTCCTGAGATTACCCACTACAACGTCACAACGTCACAAACTTTACCTCTTTATAATATTAGTATAGATAATGTTTACAAAAAATATCCACAAGTTACGAGAAGTTTCAATATGTATAATTTCATACAAAGAATTATACAAAAAAAAAGAATGGCCGCCACATTAGTATTTAAAAAAGATACAAATTTTTATTTTTTACCGAACGGTTTTTTGTTTTATACCTTACGTATCTAAAAAGGTCAAATATTTAAGCACCAAATTATTTTAAATAAATGGTTGTACTAATTAATTGAATGACTACCAAATTACACAAATTATACTAAAACGTATTACGTGGTCATATAATAAAAATATACTCGAGTGGAGATTCTGTACAAATATTTTTATTATATTTAATCTTTTTAATAAGCATGGAGTAGCGGACTATTAGAATCAGCTCGGCAATACTGATGCTATCCAATGTAAATATTTCCAACCATAAAAGTTATAATATATTGAGTATTGTTTCTCTCAATATACTACGATATTTTATTTTCCTGCCTTTAAGGGCTTTCTCGCGTCTAGGTCCCAGAAAATTCATGTGACGAAACATGGATCAAACTTTGCTTTCATTCATAAATTGTCTGCAATGATCTTAGATGTATATCCCTTAATTACTTCATTGTTCTCTTAAGCATCCCAAAAATGGAGATACACCCTCTTATTGTCTAGAAAAGGCAATAATCGCTGCTTTGTAAGAATCACTATTTATGCTAAGATATTTATTGTTCATCTATTAAAACATTAAAATTGTATACTAAACACGACTTAGTGAAATCAGTCACTATGGCGTTTTTTTACCATACATGTCGATGGAAAAGAGCAGAATTGTAACTTGAAAAACCCAACTTTACACCGAAGCCAAAACACTATTTCAAAACTTCATTTTTTTTATGTGTAGTGCTAAAACAAGGCCGAAAATCAAGGTCGTATCGATGAAAAATTGAGTCGTACGAAAGCGAGATCCAGAACATTCTAAGCGGTAAGTGGTTTTTTTAATACAAGACAATGGTAAATAGTAATTTAGCCCAAAATGCAAGTTACGACGTTTCCGCTTTCTACCGTCGATATGATGATGTGTCCGAAGTACTGTATTTATATATTTATGCAACGGGGTACTATTGTGAATTTATTAGAGGGTAACGCACACTTCTGAAAATACTATTTACCTAAGTACAGACTAAGTTGGAAACCATCTTATAGAAATGTCTGTCTGCCATACAATGAGTATGTGGGCTCAAACCACTGGATTGACAAAAGCCCAAAATCGGCCTGACCATTGAAGATACTGTATAAAAAAGCAAATGCAATTCCTTTATTTAAAAAAAAAATATAACAGAAAATGGCGAAACAAATAATAGCAACACATATTGGGGTATTTTTAAGAAAATGTTTATAAGAGTACCCGTAGTAAATGGAAGGTAAACTATATACTTAAATTATGAGCGAGTAGTTGCTTCTTCTAATTATTTTGCTAAATTAATATAGAATATAAATGAAACAGTATAACTGCAATAGTCGCGTAGCGCTCGTGTACAAGTCACAATGTCCTGCTCAGTGAAATGAGCTGCTGCGTACGTACGCTATATGCTCAGTTTTTTAAGCAACACACCCGTTCGAGAGACAAACATAATAAATTTTTCACGAAGCCAACTTCTGAGAAGATAGAATAATTATATTATCTAAGAACAAACAAGTGATGATTAATTTAAAGATTTAAAATATAATCGTTGGTTTTTTTTTAATAATAATTCGTCGATATTAATCAAAAATAATTACCTAAATATTTTATTAACACACAAAATGTAGGAATGATTTTTACAATTTAACCACAAAATCAGGGCTTGAATCAGTCAATGTACCGTATTCATCTTTAAGGAATTTGTAGGCAGCTTTGCTATAAACAATAGCGATTGACAGTCGATATCTGCTCAGGACCTGCATGACGCCAATTTCAGAACTGTCAAGTTACCATAGACGATGGCCTTTGCCTGTGAAAGGAAAAATATTTTTTTTTTTAAATAGTCTATGTACATTAAATATGATGCGTTTGTGGTGATGATAGGTACAAACAAATTTTTAAATATATATATACGTCTGTTTTTCTTTTATTAGTCAATCGTTTCTGATATTTTATAATACATAGTGAGCCTATATTTAAAAATTTGTTTTTTTTTTTTGTAATGATAAATTGCATGCATTAATCGACTGCCTATAAGTTATTGTTATCTCACAACAAATAATAATATTAATTGAAGAAGTTTTGTATAACGTTAACATGCATTAAGCATGCAATTTTATTAGTAATGACTGATAATAGGAAAAGCATTAGTCACAGATAGGTGTGATTAATATAACGTACAAATGAAAAAATGTTAAAGTAAGTCTAAAAGTTTATAGAAGAACATTTTTCCATTTGCTAAAATGAGTGCGGAGTTGTTAAATTTGTGCACGACAGTAAATAAATCGAAAATACGTACCGTTTAATATAAGGATATTCCATTCACATTGTGATTTTTAGGATTCAAGGATAAGCATATAAAAAAAAACAAATTATCGCCTTTCTTTGTTAATTCCAACACTCATTCTTTTATTCTGATTTTGGTATAACAATTACAATCGATTTGAGACGTTAATACGCGCCGTAATATTTGTTGTGAGAATACAAAACTGTTGTTAAGATATGATAATATCATTTAATAAAGGTTTTTTTTACAAATCTATATACGAACACCATAAAAATATAAATAAAATTTAAGAACTCGTTATAATAATGGAAAAATCTTGCAAATAATTTTTAAAAGCAATAATTTCGATGATTTATGTTTCATTAAATGACATTGCCTCACCTTACTTATTAATAAATTAATTACAGGATATCCTTAGACGATGTTAAAATAAATATTCTTTTACCAAAAAAAAAGAGAGACAAATAAATATCCACGCGAATTGTGAACTTATTACATCAAATACTTTTTTATGATTTACAGGAGCAAGAAAAAAATATTGTGCGATTTTTGTTCACAGTGCATAAGAGTTGAATGCAAAAAGTTTTTATTTTCGAGAAAAAAAGACGGCGCCATATTTGACTCGTTTTTTTTTAATAGCAGCCAAAGGTCTTCTATAGCTACATTATTGGTGAATAAAGTTACAATTACAACTAAGGCAAATTATATTGCTACATCCACAACCATCCGTCATAGAGCCACACAGCAAATTATATATTTTATAAATTAATTTATTTAAATCTACCTAGCTAATAATTAAAACTGCGTTATGACTAGGTGGTGCGTGCGGACAGATTTTAAATTATCTAGAAATCGGTAGAGTTATGATATTTACTATCCTTTCTAATGAAACAATATATGAAAAAAAAAATGGAATACAAATGTTAATCAGTTTTGTATGCGAGGTATTATAAAACCATGTCATATTCTTAATAAACTCATTATCGCATATAAGCTTTTTAAGTTAATCTTGATTGTATTAACATTATTTGTATAAAAAACCCCTTAGCCTAATAGATATGTACACAACTTGCAAGTCTCTTCATCAGAATATCAAATATTACTATTGATCAAAACCCTAAAGTTAATAACAATACAATATAAATCGCAATATGACAAATAAAATATGTACAACTTTATATATTGGAAGGGAAAATAATTCAGTACGATTAATATCTGTCGAGTATAACTTCACGTAACTTGTATTATACAAATATTATATAAATTTAACGATTACTATTTTTTTATTTCAATTAAAACGCTATGAAAATTAATATTCGGAAAGTTACATAATGTCAATATACTGGAATATTCCACGTGTGAACGTTAACTGGGGCATAATAAATAAATATAATATTAAATAATTTAAAGCTTCGCAAAAACATTACTTGGTTCGCAATAAAAATGCTATATTAGGCTCAAAGAGGAGAACAATAAAAATGTATATATTAAAATCACTAACTTTTCTCATCGTCAGAGAAACGTAGGATTCATAACTATATCATATATTTACAATGATCATTCGTTTAACCTGAATTAAGTCCTAGGCCAAAGGCAAGTCAGGCATCGTGCCTTATAAATGCAACAAATTCAGTGTTGCCATAGTCAACGATTTCTCATAAAAATTGCCACATTCGTAAACACTGGGTAGATTGTGAAGATCAATTCATCACTAAAGAACACGCATTAAAATTTTACTTCTCGACTCAAAGTAAATACGAACTGAATATAAACAAACGGGAACACAACGGGAAAACAGTCGATAAAAAAAAAACAGTACAACAAATGCTCGACCGCAGCGTAATCGTAAAAACGTGAAAAATTATTTCCACAATCCACAGGCCAGTGTGAGTTGGAAAGTCGCGTGTTAAAATTTATAATTGGAACAAGGTGGGTTATGCGTTGCTAACAGTAGTACGTGATCGAGAGGCCCAGTTTACACGTGTACGAATGGGACATACTACTTCTATTCGGGACGTCCTTTGTTTCGCAGCGCTGCCCCGTAAATCCGTCTGGGCATCTGTAAAAGAAGCATAATTTTCTTAAGATCTATACATATAATAAGAATGTAATTGTTTCTAGATTTCTGTAAAAAAATCGTAGGGAAATGAGTAATTAAATACATGACAATCATTTTTAGAAATGTTCGTCAGCTTGGAGACTACCAAAATACTGCATTCATGATAAAACAGTTTCATGAAATTCTTTTAGATAATCATTTAGTTTTTGTTTCATTAAAAACGGTTCGGTCTATCAGAAGGTATTATAATTTTATAGACGACGCGACTAAGGAACGAGAGAAAAGTAGATGTTAATCGACTTAATACATTTAAATGATTTTATTAATAACTCTTCTTTACATCAAGTTTCATGTGGACGAAGTCGCAAACACAGCTAGTCTATATTCACTTATTTCTAATATAAATACATCAGTGTTCACATACATGATTTTTGAAATAGAATGTGTATCTCAATTTAATATGGTGACCAAAAGAAAGCAAATAGTCTTAAACATAGTTTAAAAAAGTTGTAATTAATAAAAACTGACACCGCACGCACAAAAGAGCAATGTCCTAATATGCGCCATTGTTGAGTTAGATACATGGTAAATAATATTAGGTTTGTCGTGAAGTTTTATAACGTGAATTTTTTTTAGCAGCTTGTAAACAATTACTATTAAGCTTTTATAATGCCTTTACGAATAAAGAACTGTATTACAACTGTTAAGCATAAGATATTTATTGTGTTATCTATCCTACTAAAACCCTATACTAGTCTGAGCAGCTTGCTTTGTTGAGCGACTCAGTTCACAATCACAAGCTAAGCTAAACATTTGCGGTCATCTCTTTTCAGTAGATCTTTATTAAGGGTATAACGAGTGTTATTAAAAAAAAACATACGTACCTGCAAGCTTGTTCTTGAACGATTTCAAAGAACAGGCATGTACCACCATTGAGGCAGTAAGACGAGGGATCTGGCAAAGGACACGGTGAGCCCATTGAAGCTGTAATACAAAAATCTTAGCTTTAACATTAACTTATATACCAACTATGAGATGAGACATTCTCATTTTATTGATAAAAAGCAATGCCAATGTCTGATTTTACAGTTAATGCCAAGAAAAATTGTCATACAAAATAATAGCGATGATCGTCAACATACAGATTCCATAGACAACAATGTGCATTTCTAAACTTTAGTTTACTTAAACGTTTCATCCAAGCTCTTCTTTTCTAAAGTTTGTCGGTTTATCTATTTTATGAAATTCCTCAAAGAGTAACTTTTTGATTAGTTTCCTATTTAGGAATTCTGTGACTACATTGTATAGAATTTGTGGATGAATTGTGCTTTCGGATTTTTGGTGCTCTTTATTTGCGTTTTCAAACTCGTACGCACATCAGTATACTCGTCCGCATTTGAGAAACATACCATTGAGCGTATCATTTCTCCGAGTACATCGTTCTACTGAGCGTCTCATTTCTATGAGAGCATAGTTCTACTGAGCGGCTCATTTCTATGAGAGCATAGTTCTACTGAGCGGCTCATTTCATTGAATACTCTCGCGAGAGCGCTTACGTACATTACACGTTGTCTAGATATGTAACAACTAGTAACCGCTTGATACATCGTACGTTTTAATGAAAAAATAAACAACAAACAATTTTAAAACAACAAAAATATAGTTTATAGCACTTAAGGATAATTTAGCTTCCATCATACCAGTATAGATATAAGTAAAAAAATATAGATAACTCTATGGTTCGTAGTTCTGTGAAGCTGTAAACGCCTTGCAAGGCCAATAGCATAATAAGTTCGAAAAAAAAATCTGTGGTTCTAAACGTAAATTTTGTTTCTCTGTTTATTAAATAGCACACTCGCAACATAATAGAGGCCAATTAACTCCTATTTAGGCGATGTTTAGTTGTAACCGATCACCTCATTTGTTTGAATTCCAGCATTGTTTACAATTTCGTGGAAACGCCCGTGTTCTCAGTGCTTACTACGGTATTGTATCAGACAATGATATACGTACGGCATCAATAGCAATAATCGATAATGTTTGTTATAAGTTCCGATTACAAACGGAGTGTGGTGGCGGTTCATTTGTCGTAGATGTTGGAATCACTTTTTATAAACATCTAATTGTGCTGTAGCTTTGAATCAATAGTTACAATTAGAACAATGTTTTCTTGATTTTACTCGTGGTGCTATATCGAACACTATATGCAGTGACGGATTTGCAGTCTTGGCCGCCCTAGGCCTCAGGCCATATAGTAAGTGCCAGCCACCGCTTTCTCAGGACACATCATATTGAGTTCATATGAATTTACTTTTTTGCCAACTTTTGTATAAGTGTTAGTTGACCTGGGTTATCAGTACTATGAAGAAGAGTAGTAATTCATACGCTTTAAGTAGAATTACTGCAGTTTTAAATGTCAACACCTAATATTGTGTAACAGTACGTTTGTTTAACCTACAAACGCACGAGCGAGTGTTTTTAAGGATCGCGCGTATAACTATATTCCTCCTAAGTGTATGAGGTGTCGAGTAACATCTTAAGACTTGAGACATCCAAGCCAACCTCACCTACACGTGGTGCACCCTGCTGATCAAAGAACGAGGCAATGTTACAGCGCGACTGGGTCGCAACCACCATGTACATGGCGAAAAAGCCCGTCATAGTGACTCGCTTCTGCGGGACGCGTTTCGGGATCAGCCTGTGCATATCTAGTATCGGGTGACTTTCGTCATTATGGCCGGCATGACAGCGGCGACCGGCGATGGATAATCTGTCTCTCGGTGGTCGCCACTGTTTTTGGATTGTACTATGCTTACCATCAGGCATAGTGCAGGCACTTTGTCGTGCTTCAATAAAAAAAAATCACTTATATGAACGAAATAATTACTTCAAATTACATTATCTATATTTTATTTATAAAAAATACAAAATTGATTTAGGAAGATTATTGTTATATGATGCAGTGCAGTGCGGCACACCACAATGTGCGCGAGCTTTTAGAATATTTACGTACTTTGAGTAATTTCTTGTTATCATCAGTGATTTTTTTGTCACGATTGGCCGCCCCTAATATCTGACCGCCCTAGGCCCGTGGCTCCTGGGCCTTAGGACAAATCCGCCACTGACTATATGTAATGCGAACCCTTGTATTTTACGTGTTAATATTGAGCTTAACTAATTTACGGCATATATATCAGATTTTGAAGCAATGATGGCTTAATGGTATTTAGTTTGGAAATCGCTTCGATCCAGAAACTATAGCATAGTTGTAGGGCTTTTTCTAACACCTGCCAGGCCCTCTATGGACCTCAAATACCTGTATAGTCCTTGCGAAACTTTTTGACCGCTCTGAATATAGTTGCACCAAACACAAATTAACCACGATACATGCAAAATACATATTATGTTATATTTATTACATGGAGACAACTTAAGGATAAAAAAATGCCAATATCAGCGGCTAAAAATATTGACAAAGACTATTAGGTGTGTTTTGGCCGCTATATTCGAGAGTCCATTCTCTCTAGGATTTAAATTAAATCTTGTGCCATAAAGTAATTTAATAAAGGTGTGAGGTTTTGGTTAGATGATAAAACATATACATAATCCAAAAATGGGTAATGCCCTCCAGGTTTCAGATACACTAAGCTTTTAGGAGCCGTTAAATACATTGGGTTGATCTATTAAACACCGTCTAGTGTTGTCAGTCTTAAACTCACTATTATTAACTCATAATATTGTATTTATTAATACAACATCCTCATACTGTTAACATCAGTGATATCACATTTTTTGTCATAAAAAGGTTATTTCTGTCATCATTCAATTTGTAGTAAGGGTGTAAAGACTTACTGCTATCAGGCGGAATTGTGGCTGGCGATACAACGGTAATGTTCGCCGTGGCGATGGCAGGAGGTCCCACAGCTCCTTGCGCCCTGCACTCGTACTTTGCTGAGTCTTCGTTTCTCGCATGTCTTATTACTAAAACCGAGCGCCTTCTGAAATTAATGACACCGCAAGCGTAAATTTACTATATGTTATAATCTGCAATGGCAACGTATAAGAGGATTATCACTAAGTAAACTACTATAACTGAAAATTATTAGTTTCAGATGTCTATTAATCTGTCAAAGCATATTAAAAATCAATCATCTATCAATATCTAATACCATAAATCCATATCCAAGGAATTAAAAGTAAATAATCTAGATCGTGTATATGGTTCTTTTCTTTATGTGATCTATTTTTATGATTTCTGGTATGCATTTTTTTAGCAAATAATGTTTATTACACTTTTACTATTATAAGGACCATTAAAAAATCTAGGAATTGATATAGGTATAACGTAAATATTTTGCAAAAATAAAGAAAACCGATTTGATTATATAAATAAAGGTACTTAGAGATAAATAACCATACATTTCCGGTATAGAATTTGTGGTCCGTAAAATAAATTCGTAGATCGCTAGTATGTATACAGTATTGCTTAAATAAGATTCAATATGACTACTTGCGAACACGGTGGGTAGATATTCTGAAAGGTTTATTATTTTTTAAATCATGAATTTAAAAATAACATAGGTTCGTCCTTATAGGCTAATTAAGAAAGAGAAATTTTTCAAACATAGACACTTCGGAACTTTATATACATAAATAGGTTTCATGTATGATATTGTGTTATAACGCCCGTAAGCTTATTATGAATGCAGCCTAAATAGTTGATAGGAGCCATTTTGAAAATGTACCCATTCCGATAAATAAACATCCACACACTCGTTTGTGATATTCGTTCTTTCAATGCAAATCCCCAAGCTTACATATCTCTCGGTACGATTGCTAAAAGCATATTAATTAGTTTCAATGATTTCTTACAAAAAATCTACTAATTAATTATATCATTATAAAGTGGTTTAACAAAAAAAAATCTGCAAAAGTCAGGCAAAAACTATTTTGCACGAGCATCACTGAAGCGTGCTTAACGATCTGTGAAATTGCCATATTCAGCGTAATTATTTATCACGATTGTCTCTCATTACTACGATTGTTCTGACGTCTTTAGCATAAAAGAATAGGGGTTATTCTCGCCTAACTATTCTCGGTGATAGCAAGCCCGGTCAGTGACAGCTTGTGTGTCTGTACCCACGATTAGTGTTTGTAATATAGTCGGGCTAATTGAACGCGGGTTGTTCTCTAGGGTTGTTACTGCATTTCGCAATCGATTATCGATGTAATATTAAATTTTAGAGACACGATGACAAAGTGATGTTACACAATAACGATCAAATGGTTTCAGTAGTTTAACCCTAAGACTTGATGGAAAAGATGTCATTGCTGTTTTTAAATTAATGTTATTTTATCCATAATTTTGTGTTATTTGAATCTGTATTTCGTAAAATTTGAGATGCTTTTCGTAATATAGTTTGAATATTGTACACAAGTAAAGTGGATGGGAGCATGAATTCTGACTTGCGACAAAAACTCTCTGGAAAGTTCTAACAAGACGATCACCATCTTCTTAGTTCATCGAAATGATATCAAGAAATTTGTAATGTCATTACCTACGCGATAATGGCAGTAATAATGTACTAAAAGAATGGTTACCACATAAAATATTGCTAAAAATTGATGGTGTGTATTATAAACGATATTTTACAATGTTAGTTAACATTACTTGACATTGTATTTAAATATATAAGATATATAAAATGGGAGATTTTCGGATACATTTATTCTGTACTGAAGTGTATCCTCATTAAACATAGTAAAATGTATAGTTTTATGGTACGCGTCAGTTCGTCACTGTACCGGTAACTATCGTGTGGTATATCATAGTAATTTAACAGACCAGAACAACCATGATAACTAAAAGATCGCTATCTCTCAATAGTCATTTGAATATATTATTTAGCGATGTGATATCGCGTTGAGTTTGAGAAATAATATGATGCTAACAACCCTATTAAAAAGTATGATGACCGGACCATATGTAGTCAGTCCCATACGTTCATTGTTACGGTTCGACTGAACTGTCCGTATACAAATGTGAACTAGTTTACGATGAAGATGAACGCAGCCGAGTCAAACGGTTCGTCTCATCAATCGTTACTAATCAATTACTGTATCGGACTGTAAACTGTCCTTGGACCTACATTTGTCTGCTGATTAATCATTCGATCTAGTTTTATATGTACTAATCTACATAAATTAAATGAAAGAAGTCTGCAAATGTACGCGCATTACGGGAAAACTATTGAATAGATTTCAATGCAGAATTAGGTTAAATATAAAATGTATGTAATCTCTCAAACCTAGTGTAATAATAATATTAAAATTTTAAGAAAATACCATTTTTATGAGCACTACATGTAATGCGAGTTGTAATGGATACAAATCTTACAAATGAATGGTGCTTAAAAATAAATTTTGTAGGTATTGCTTTTCAATTTTTTTTATACTTTTCCTCTATACATAAAATTGTTGTTAAAATAAGCCCTCTCCCAACCGCTTCCTCCCCCCTCTCTTTTCCCCTCTCCCTATACCCGGACTGGCAACGCACTTGCAGTTTTTGGCGGGATTTTAGTCTATCATGTAGTGGATTTTATATTTTATTCATAGTCTTGTGTTATTTGACTATATATTGTGTAAATTTGGTGGTGTTTTACGTAATATAGTTAGTTTATTATGCATAAGTGAAGTGAATGGAAAATAATAACACGGAGCATGAAATTCTGAGATGCCACAAAAACTCCCTGGAAGGTTCTAGGAAGGGATCCACCATTTTGTTAGAATATGGTTTCACACTATGCTTAATATTAGAATGATCACACGAAGTTTGTGATATTATTGACTACGTGAGAATGGCAGTAATAATCGGAAAGATTGATTGCCAAAAATAAAGTTAAAAAAAAAAAAAAAAAACGCACTTGCAACTCCCCTGGTGTTCCTAGTGCCTATGGACGGCGGTGATCACTTAACTCAGGTAACCTATGTGTACGTTTGCCTCCTATGATATAAAAAAAATAACTCTGAAATGCCCTGAGTACCCAAATGCTTATAAAATAATGTTGATATGGATTTATTATACTATTTCCTATATTTGTTATTTGCACGCCCATCAAGTTACATAATTCTTGATAGTAATATACACACGAATTTGATTTATCCGTGCAACCAATATAATAATGATATTCAAGAAATCATCTATCAACATAAGTCGCTTCATAATTGAAAAAAAAAAACGATTGAATACCTCCGTTTCTTATTATTCTGTATTGACAAATGTAAATTATCAGTATGAGGTCACGTAATGAGGTATTTATTAGAAAGCATTAGACATGTATGAGATGTGCAATCGATTTGTCAAAATGACTTGATATGAAATATGTATTAATATTAAGTTATATAGGTCCACTTTTTTAATAAATAAGTTTAATAAAAATGTAATAATCGGATTCATTAGTATTTATAATCGAATCGTAAGTACAAAACGATACAATGCGGTTTTCTCTAAAGTAAACTGTCAATTACAAATGACATAACACTAAAGTATAATTTTGAGGTTAAGTATATATTTTTTTAATAAGAGAACAATTTTTTCATTTAATCTTTAAAAACACTGAATTAAGCGTTATAAAAATATTATCCTTGAATCAAAAGTTAATTCGAATTTTATTAATATTTAGAGAGGTAATTTACAGTCTCAAGAGGAATATAAAACAAGTTTCTACAAAAAAATTAGCTTAATGTTAATTTTATTAATAATACATAATGAAATATAAGCACACATTTGTGTTATTTGTACATATGTAATGGTACATAACTATCGGTAGGTAAGATTAATAATGAAAATAAGTAATCAACATTCTACATAAAATTAAAAAACATCTAATATTATATTTTGTTAATATTTAAAAACATTCAGCCTTTTTTGTCAGCGACATATTGTTTGAACTATTTTGTTGTTAAGCGATTAGGTGTGATACTTCGTTCAAAGATTCGATCTAGTGGTTTCTCGCGACTTGGTCTACGTTTGTCGTATGTTTTTGAACGTATTTATAAATACGAGCGGTCTTCCATTGGTCGAACTTCGACTTAGTGAAAAAAAAAACTCCTTATCTATACTAATATTATAAAGGGGTAAAGTTTGTGAGTTTGTGACGTTGTGATGTTGTGATCTCAAGAACTACTGGTCCGATTTGAAAAATTCTTTCAATGTTATATAGCTCATATACCAAGGATGGTTATAGGCTATATATCATCATGCTATAATCAATAGGAGCTGAGCACCAATGAAAAATGTTTAAAAATCGGGACTTTTTTCCTGTTGAGAGCTTCCGCTGCATGTTAACATTAGCCCAAAATATCTATTCCACGCAAACGAAGTCGCGGGCAGAGGCTAGTCTATACTAATATTATAAAGAGGTAAAGTTTGTGAGGTTGTGATGTTGTGACGTTGTAGGGGGTAATCTCAGGAACTATTGGTTCGATTTAAATAATTCTTTCAGTGTTATATAGCTCATTCATCGAGAATGGTTACAGGCTATATACCATTACGCTAAAACCAATAGAAGCGGAGCACAGATGAAAAATGTTTCAAAATCGGCATGTTTTACTCTTTTGAGATCTTCTGCGTGTTAATGTATCTATTCCACGCGAACGAAGTCGCGAGCAGAGGCTAGTTTTTAATATTTGTCTAGCTACAAAATAAAAAAGAATGAAAAAAATCGGCTGAATTACAAAGGAGGGAGACGATTTAACCGTTTCCCTACTGCCTATTTAGCTATACCCTACAATAGCCTTTAGGCGTTAAACCCGCTTCACATGATGCTTAAACTCACTATCCGGCAGATCGGTAATCTGCTTTGGACTTTGAAACCAAACACTATTACCTAAAAAACTGTTTCTGGTCTTAGCGAGCATTAAATATGGAATGACATATACATAAAGATTACCTGTAATTTTGCACCCGGAATCTCCTCAACGCGATATCTGCGACGGGCCTGCCGTCTTTGTACCAGGTGATGCGAGGCGGCGGCCGGGCGCTGGCCTTGCATTCTAGCCGCGCCCGGGTCCCTCGAGCAGTCTCCACCGACTGCATTGGCTCGACACGAGCTGGACTACCTGCGTATAATAAACACAAATTAAAAAGATTGGAAGCAATTATGTCACATTGATATTATTCCGTATGACCAGCTACAAGCCTTGAAAACTTCTCGCCAAAGATCCTATAGATATTTCTCTAGCACTCAAGGCTCAGCGTGTTAGTTTGGGATTAACACCATGTGAAATTGTAATCAAACGCTTGTCTAAAGTCTAAGGCATACATCTTTATTTCTCTTTATACTGCCCAGTTTCCATTAGGCTATCTTGAGTAACTAATATGATAAGTCCAAGTGAGGGACATCAGCCGAACCTAAAAGAGGTAGAAGGTAATTAGGTATAAATGTTGAGCATGAATTTGTTTGTTTTTAATAGAAATCAGTGTCGGAGAATTCATCTACCCTCAGGATGTATGTTGACTTGGAACCTACTTACTCGTACCACATACGTATTTTGACAATATGTTGTTTTATTATAAAGTATTTTGTATAATTTGAATTCATGGCTGCGTGGCAAATGAATACCTTTTCTCTTTATTCCTAAGGTTTGGATAAATTATTTTCGAAAAGGCCGAAGTAGTCTCGTGTTCCACCACTCACAAACTTAAAAACGACTCGCCAGCAAAACCCGGCAGACTAAAAATAAATCGCTTTCATTAGGCCAACGGCCTTATTATTCCGGGTGACGAGTAACATATGTGAAGACCCTGAATATAACGTTATTATCTAAGTTTTGGTCATCGTTTTTCGAGTTGATACAAAACTGACTAAATTTCATAGAAGAAAAACTGCATGAATATATCAAATGCTATATGTTTAGGAAGTCTGGTCGCCAGAATAGATGTTCGTTGCGAAAGCGATGTTAACTGTGTATTTATATGGTTTTTGAATCGAGACGATGACATGTTTTATAGGAACTTGTCAAAGGAAATGTTAGTTCGGTTGTAAGAATGTTTATGTCATAACAGATGAGCTTCGTTTTGAAAAAAAAAAATGATACAAAGTTATGGGGACCACCGTCATACCCGGATACACCGGAATGTTTTACACAAACGGTTGTAGATATAGTTGTGGTTATTGTGTTGCACCGCTGCAGTTATACGCTAACAAAAATTTTCAGCATACAAAATATACCTTATTCAATTTAGGCTCTGAAAAGTTGTTTATAAACGTCAACTACCTTCTGCTCGGGAAACAACCTAGTCATCGAAAATAACCTACTAGAAACTTGATTCGGTATACCTTTCTTATTTTTGAATTGATTAAAAATAATACTACGAACTCTATATCTCACTATCAAACGGTATACTGAGGATTCAATCTTCGAAGATCATAAGAGGACCAACCGCCCTCACACAGTTAGGACACCAGCGGTTCTTGAACCAGTAAAAGCGCAAATCCAACAAAATCCCGTGCGTAAGCTCTTTAGATGGGGCTGAGCGGAACCGTTATCAAAAGACGTAAGAATTTATTTTATCATCCAAAAAGTCAGTGTGTTGTATAATGCGAATAAAATTTCAAGTATTCGATTATTGGCTTTACGAATGAGGGATGTGGGCGGGTTGAACCTGAATGGCTGATATCACTGTTACATAAGAGAGGCGCCAAACAGCGCCGGAGTGGGCAGTAGATACAGTTTTTTTTGACGACAATAATCTACATCACATCTTTTTTATAATTTGGCATTATGTGCCGGTATTAAAAAGAGGGTATTTACACACATGAGACCTTATATTTCTTTGTTCCGAGTCGAAAATTCGTACGATAAAGGATCTTTTTTTTTTTTTTCGAACTGACTACGCTATTGACCTAGCAAGGTCTTAACAGCTTCACCGAACTACTAAGGCGAGCGCTTAAGGCACTCAGCTGATTTTATTTGGGCAACTAGCTCAAGGGTGCACGGCACAGCTCGGCTTGGCTGTTGCCTGTTACATGCCAACTCGAGACCTATCTTAGCTAACTATTCATGTATGTTTGAATTGTTGACACGCATATGTGTACCAAGCATACACGCCTCAACAATCCCTTCATATATTTTTTATCGGAAAATTAGAGTTTTTTCAGTTCGATAAGGGAAAAAATAAACCCTTCCACATCCGTGTGTAAGTGTGTGGGCGTGCACGTGTGTGGGGGTGATCGTGTAGTGTTCTAGCAGTGATGTAAATTTTTGTGTCACTGTATCGCGCAAGTAACGCACTCAAAAGGGCTCCCTGCCGAGGGATCGAAAGAGACTTGAGCCACTGCCGATGGGCGCCTAATCAGGTCGATGAAGGATCTATTTTGTATCGTCTATTTATGTAATAAGAATGTAAATGTAACGTGTCTGTCCTTTTAGATTTTTCTGAAAAAATTGTTTCAGATGTCTCTGACTAAGTAATAAATGTTAATGGAACGCGCATCACTGTTAAAGTACTGCATTCACGGTATTACCGGTTAGGTGGTGGAGCCACGCTGAAGCTATTACTGGTTTCAGCATGAATAGGTCGGCTCGTCCTGGATAGTACCACCCTCTCACACAAAACCGACGTGAATTAACAGTGCTTGCATTGTTACGTTTTGTCCGGTCAGTGAGAGCGCCGGAGTTCCAACTCCCCTCCCTCATCTCTCCCTCCATTCCCAACACAGGATGGCAACGCATTTGCGACTCCCCTGATGTTAGGTGTCTATGAACGACGGTAATCACTTAAGGTGTCACGTCTGTTCGTTGGCCTCTTATGACATAAAAAAAGTAACCTTACCAAAAATATAAAGCCATTCTTTGAGTTACATTTAGTCTTGGTTGCATTAAAATTGGTGCACACTATCGAAAATTATTGTAATATTAATGCTGACGCAACTTGTACTAGTAAAAAGTAGATAAGTAAATGGACTTAATACGTTCAGATGATTTTATTAATCACTGTTTTTTTACATCAGGTTCAACGCGAACGAAGTCGCGAGCACAGCTAGTTATAAATAAAAATTTTAATTTATAATAAACATTCATTAATTTACAGTGTAAGCTCATTGCAGAGTCATTGGTCTCTGGTTGAAGAATGGTATGGGCGTAATCATCATGCCGGCTCATGACGTTTTGACGATTTGAAACTCCGAGAAATTCAGTTCTATGTGCCCTACATACGGTTTTTTTCTCGAACTGACTACGTTATTGACCTAGCAAGTTCTTAACAGTTTCACCAGACCATCCTACATACGGTGGTACCATAATACATAAATAACATAAGCCCTATAACATTTCTCGAGTTCAGATTCCCTCGCAACGTTTTTATGTCAGCTGATATTGTTACTAATTTAAATTAATAAATGTATGTGAATTCCGAAAATATCGATGATACCTATCCGGATTGGAATCGGCGGATATCGAATATCGTACAAAATAGTACGTTTCCAGTACCTAATCTGCTATTTTTACTTTTTCACGGACAGGTAGTTCCAAAAACTGCTCACCTTTCGTCCGTAGAGCGTTAAGGTCATATTTTAGTGATTACCTTCAACTACTGTAAATATCTTACAGTTTACTGTTGGCAGAGATGCAAATGTTAAGATGGATGTGTGGTGTAACTGCAATGGATAAGATTAAGAATTGTAATAGCATGTTTGGAAGTAGCATCAGTGAAAGAGAAGTTGACGAGTAATATGTAAGCACGTTGTAGGCATATTATGACAAGAGATGATTCGTGTAACTAGATAATGGGGTGTAAGGGGTGTCGAGTAACATCTGAAGACTTGAGACACCCAAGCCAACCTCACCTGCACGTGGTGCACCCTGCTGATCAACGAACGAGGCAATGGCGATAGCGGGGTGGTAGGGTTTTACAGCCCGACTGGGTCGCAACTACCATGTATATGGCGAAAAAGCCCGTCATAGTGACTCGCTTCTGCGCGTCGCGTTTCGGGATCAGCCTGTGCATATCCAGTACCGGGTGACTTTCGTCATTATGGCCGGCATGACAGCGGCGACCGGCGATGGATAATCTGTCTCTCGGTGGTTGCCTATGTTTTTGGATTGTACTATGCTTACCATCAGGCATAGAGCAGTCACTTTGTCGTGCTTCAATAAAAAAAAAATGATAAGTTTCGAGTATGAAGGTGGATATAAGAGTAAAGGAAGATCGAAAAATGTATGAATACATATAAAAAGTGTAAATACTGAGATGACATCTGACAGGGAAGAGTGAAAAAGGCAAATATGTTGTGTCGACCCTGATTAGATGGGGTAAGGGTATGAAGATGTTTATCCCGGGCGAGTAAAGTTTCGTATCTCTTGATTCACCTTCTCATCTATAACTTTTCTTTATTAATAAGTTCTTACTAGTAGTTGGCTACAACTTCGACAGTTATTTGACAAATTATGACACCATATTATCGTTGTTTAACTATAAGGGTTTATGCAGCGCATGTCAAGATTATTTTCATGTGGTACGATCTTTTCCAGTGTATTTGGTACTTATGGTTTATTTTGATAAATTTATACAGTTTGTTTATAATTTGTTTCGTTACATTTCAAAATGAAGGAAGTAATTTTAATTGTTCCTACAACATGTCCATTTTTTTAAGATCTCCAGTTTTTACACACCGAGAATCAATTTTTTGGTATTCGTTTACATTTACTAATCTATGGTAAAACTACCGAATGAAGGTGATGGAAAACATCGCTAGGGAATCTGGATTTGAGGAATGAATAGTATCATCATATGGGTGAAAATGGTAACTGTGGAGTTCTTGGAGTTGGAATCACCACTACGTTATAGGCTGGCGTGTTGATGTCTTTTATGTTCCCTTAGATGCCTTCGGGAAGTGGGATGCTAACAAAATGAAGTTATAAACCGTAGACTCAATACTACCCTATAAGTGTAGTTATTATTTTCTCATACAAGTATTTACAAACTTCAGTATACGTAATATATACACAATGTTCTTGAACACATATACACAGTGTGTACGTACCACGCCCACTATTCTCAAACCTGACACGTTATATGCAGTGGATTGTCAATCGTCTCACGGGCCCTCGTAATCGACTTTGGACACATGTGAGTCAGTTGGGATGGTGCCAGCTCGGCTCACCTGCCGCACCGCAGTACAGTTTCCGCTCGGGATGACTATTTTTAAAATGAAAAACTTTCGATGTGACGAGATATTATACTACGCCCCCTTAGTCTGTCAATAGATGTCAAAGTATCATCTAAAAATGACAGAAGTTCCAACTAAGACAGTATTCCCAGTGATTACTTCGGGCTTCATTGAAAGCAAACCCTTGTGTGTAAAACACTCGAGAAAAATCAAGAAATCTGATTAATAATCGATGTTTTCCTCTTGACCTCACGTGACAACCTAGAAACGAATGAATCGGTCATGGCCGTCAAAAGGTAACTGAACAATACCTAATATGAATCAAGTAATTGACTCACTGATAGCTAGAAGAAATTGCAATATTTCGGCAGATAGAAAATATTGCGTCATAATTTTGGCAAATAATCTTCCTTATAACTGCGATTCCGTTATAAGAATAATATAAGAGGTAGTAATTTCATTAAATCCATAATAGGATTCCTAAAAGTTGTTGATTTTTTTACACTGCTTCTTTAAAACATTTCAAACAAAATAATTCGCAAAGTAAAAAAGAACAACTTTTAAAATAATTCCTTTTATTAAAAAATCAGTTATACTGTTGTTAATGTACTGTGTTGTATCGTATTGAAAATTTTAACGATAACACAATAATTAAATGGATTTTCCGTGTGAGTTTTCTTTAATATTTCCAACATTTTTACATTCTGTATAATGCCTACTCCTGTGCACGTTGCGATAACACCGGCCGAGCGTTGTCAATAAAAATAATTGACAACAGATAATCAATAAAAAAATAATATCTTAATGTTAAATCCATTGGCTAAGAAAATAATACATTACGTAACTAATTGTAATAATTATTGCTTCTGATTATAAGTCTGTTATTCGTAAATAAATGTGCGAATTAGATGCATTTGGATGGAAGTCGAAGACTCTATTAATAGACAGTATTTCTTCTGTAAACAAACAAATGATCTAAAGTCGCGTCGTATCATTGGAGCTATTTGCTTTAAATACTCTTATTAGTTACTAGCCTCTGCCCGCGATTTCGTTCGCGTGGAATAGATACACTAACACGCAGCAGTTCTCAATAGGAAAAAACATCCCAATTTTGAAACATTTTTCACATGTGTTCCGCTCCTATTGGTCTTAGCGTGATGATATATAGCCTATAACCATTCTCGATGAATGAGCTATATAATACTGGAAGAATTATTCAAATCGGACCACTACAACGTCACAACATCACAAACTCACAAACTTTACAATAAAACCTCTTTATAATATTAGTATATAATGGAATTCAACATTTTATAAGTTCGGCGGTTACTTCTTGCACGCAATCTTAAAAAATAAAACGCATTAACATATTAACTACTCTTATGAATATTTAGCAACATCTGTGTAAAACTGTGAACTCTTGACGTAAGTACAACGTCTGGGAAATCGTCCGTTTTCAATCAAATGGTCAACCACCTTGACCGTTTGCCATAAACACGTGAAAAAACGTGACGAAAAACACATTTTACTCTCTTAAATAGTCAAAAATATCATGAATGGAGGTGTTGAGGGTTCGGGTGGCCTTGGCAGTTCCCACGCTCCGGACGGCAACCGTCACAGGAGAATGACCACCGTTCTATGAATGACGCGGTTATGTTTGTTTTGGAATAGTACGTAAATGTCGTCAGATTTCATTGACGTAAATGGAATGAAAAAAAAAGAGTCGAGGCAGTAATAAGAACTGTAGAGAGAAGTGAAAAATCAAAACAATTGACTGTCTTCTCTTTCGTATTATTTAAATTTCATAATTTCCTTATAAAATATTAACAGTTTAATTTTCATATATATGGGCACTCTGAGCAATCATTATATACATTTTTATACAGTTTACTATCGATCAAACAGGATGGGCTGCACATGCTCAGTAGACAATATCACTATTACATGTACACAGGCCTTATTACAACGCACAATGATATATTGATTTTGGGGGTGTAAGGGGTGTCGAGTAACATCGTAAGACTTGAGACACCCAAGCCAACCTCACCTGCACGTGATGCACCCTGCTGAATAACGAACGAGGCAATGGCGAAAGCGGGGTGGTAGGGTTTTACAGCCCAAGTAGTGTGGGGGGAGTCGCATAGGAAATCCCTAGCTTGCTTACTTTCCTCGTGAGTAGGTAGGACAAGGGGTCAGATGGGCTTAGGTTGAAGTAGGTAGGTTAGGTTGGGGACCGGGTTTGCTCGGGGGAAGTCAGGTAGGTAATCTCTAGCTTGTCTACTTACTGGGTTGGTAGACAAGACTAGGGGTTAGGGGCGTAGGGTTGAGTAGGTAGGTAGGCTAGGAGGGTTGCGTTAGGGCGGGGGGCTTTATTAGGAGTAGGTTAGTCTAAGACGGAGGGGACTTCTGGGAGGCATGTGGTGGTGATGAGGAGTTAACCTCGTTAAGAAATCAATAGTGGTTGGTGGTGGAAGGATCTTCTTTTCTGCTGCCGGCTGAACCCAGGGTGGAAGGGGCGGGGGACCTGACCTCCCATTGCACGGATCAGCGGACTTGGAGAACCGGGCTGCCTCAATCGGGCGTGGCGTAGGTTAAACGCCTGCCGCTGGAGGCGTTGCGGAGCTTGCTCACGCAACCCCGTGGCGCCCCAAAGTGCGGCGCACGGTTCATCGTGGAGTTTTTTAGTCGGTAAGGGTCGTCTTCGGACACCGTCCCACTGCGTTTACGTAGTGGGCGGTCGACACTACTCAGCGCCCCCCCCCCCCTCGGGCCGTTGGGTGTCCAATGCAGGATTCTTCTCCAAGTAAAAAAAAAAAAAGGGTTTTACAGCCCGACTGGGTCGTAACCACCATGTATATGGCGAAAAAGCCCGTTATAGTGACTTGCTTCTGCGTGTCGCATTTCGGGATCAGCCTGTGCATATCCAGTACCGGGTGACTTTCGTCATTATGGCCGGCATGACAGCGGCGACCGGCGATGGATAATTTGTCTCTCGGTGGTTGCCGATGTTTTTGTATTGTACTATGCTTAACATCAGGCATAGTGCAGTCACTATGTTGTGCTCCAATAAAAAAAAAGAACTAAAAGTATATACGTATGTATATACGTTACCTACATGATATTTTGACATAACAAATGGCATATTCACGTACACATGCGTAAAGTAATATTGGAACGCCACACTATCTACATCTATACTAATATTATAAAGAGGTAAAGTTTGTGAGTTTATGACGTTGTGAGTTAGTGACGTTGTAGGGGGTAATCTTAGGATCTACTTGTCCGATTTAAAAAAATCGTTCAGTGATATATAGCTCATTTCTCGAGGAAGGTTATAGGATATATATCACAATGCTAAGACCAATGGGATCGAAGCATCAATGAAAAATGTTTCAAAATCAGGATTTTTTTTTTCTTGTGAGCTTCCGCTGCGTGTTAGCGTTAGCCAAAAGTAACTATTACTAGGCGGACGAAGTCGCGGACAGGGGCTAGTCTTAGATAAAATGTGGAAGTAAGATGGCATATTCTCCAGATCGGTGGTGAAAAAGAAATAGTTATATGTTACTTAGATACGGGCGGATTATCGGGACAACCGTAAAAAATAAGCTAGGTTTTAACAAAGCGCTGTCGAAGCGTTTATGACGTATCTACAGCTTTTTATTATAATATAATTAACTATGTATGACTAGACCCAAGCCACACAAAAGCAATACGGTCGGTCAACAGCATATCGCTGACGCGGAATCATAAGTTTATATCCTACCAAAAGAATACCGCTTAACGCGCCTAGGTTTTTACTTCAAATAGCGAATTTAACGACGCGTTTAGTATTAAATTGCATCTTTAAGTTATCTCCATCGGTATTGTAACTGCAGTGATTGATACAAGCTAATCTAATCATCTTCTTATCCTGTCTCATCTAAGTAGAGTCGGTACATCATGTTTTTCTTTTCCACTCTCTCTTGTCAGGTGTCATCTCAGAATTCACATCTTTTACACACATATCATTCTTCGAACATTCTGTACATATTTTGACAGGTGTCTTCATGTACACCTATATCCATCCGCTATGATGCTCAAAACTTTTTTGACACAAATTAATCTAAATAAGTTGGAAACCAATTGCCGAAGTATTTATTACTAAATACGCGCATCACTTTAAGACGACTGCATCTATTTGGCAAATTTTTTTGTTATTGTCTTGGCAAGGTTTGTATGAAAGAAATGTTTGAAAAGTTATTGTTTTTTTTTTGAACTGACTACATTATTGGCCTAGCAAGGTCTCAAAATCTTCACCGGACTACAAAAGTTATAAGGAAAACTGAATAATCTTAGTTAATAAATCTCCATAAAAGGAGTAAGTGAATGAGTGACATAGTAAGCATAATATACATAATACATGTAGGTACATAGTATTATTGAAATTATTTTCTAAATCGGACCAATAGTTTCTGAGATTAACGCGTCCAAGCAAATAAACTCTTTAGTTTTATAATATTAAGAAGTATAGATATGGTCTTATTCAGATAAATGATTTGATCTCATTCTCTTTGTTAGTAGTACCCTGTGCAAAGTATGTCAGTTGCGTCTAAGAATAAATAATAGCCTACAAATATCATATTCCTAGTAATTAGTATCGGATTAATAATTTTAGATCTTTCGAACAGAAATCTAAATTAAATGACCATATGTTGGGAACCATTGACGATTCACTCGGTTTTTATATAATCTAGGTATAATATTGATCGTACAGATGGCATATTATGTAGTTTTTATATATCCCAAATTTAAATATCTAATTGTTATGTAGTTTTTTGGTATAATTATTTAATATTATGAAATATTAATATAACCCTGTTTTTTGTTAGTACATTAAACATAATAATTAGTGCGATGACTTAGTAACTAAGTTTAGTTTTTTGTTAAAATAATCTGTAATTATACAAAAGCGTTGGAATTAATTAATCTTATTAATAATAAATATGCAATTAATAATTATTTAAAGTGCTTATATTTTAATGCATTTTTTTTAGTTTCGTTTTCAAGATATGGAGCTTGTTTACTGTTACTTTATCGAATAATTATGTGTCATTTTCGCGGTCAAAACATAATAAAAAACTGAAATATTAATCGTACGGAATCCTCATACGATCCACTATTGCCAAGCTAATTTGTTTGATTTATCTTTAATTCGTCAGTACAGTAATACAGCTCGGTATGAATAGACTGCAGGATTCAGAGTAAAAGAAAATATAATAGAAACCGGCCTACCGTAATTTGATTCGCATTGAAAAAATCTTTTATAAAATGTATAAACTATCTGGACACTGAACATATTTTCTTATATTCTTTAATTTTCTTAAATAGTCCTGAAATACTCGCCATAAATATGTACCTAACAGATGAGTCATCAAAACGTGGGAAAAATATAACATTGACACATTCGTTCCGACTATTGGAAGTAAACGATAAACTAATAAAAATAATCCCTGAATTGTCTTAAATTGTTGATTCTTCAATTAAATTAATAATTACTATGTTGATTTATAGTATACTTGAGCGCTCGTAATGGAGCTTTCGTTCGCAATTCTTTAAATTAAAAATACACTTCTTCATTCTCTGTTATTTTGGTACTAGTTTTACTTAAATTTTCTATATATGTAATGAAAATACAAACGAAGCTGACGGGTATCAGCAGTATATAATCAATACAGAACGACAAGGTTGTAAATTTTTTTTCATTGTAGTGTGATGAAGTGTTTGCTTAATTGATATCAAGTACAATGTAATGCAGTCGTGATCCATTTCGTGACCATCGTGTTATGACTCGTTTTGAAAGAATATTTATTCTAATTGAAGTCAGTTCAAAACAGTACTGTAGGCTTTATCGTGCGTTACCGCTATTTGATACTAGATGGCGCTTAAAGAAATTTTCCGTTGAAGTTGTGTAATTGAACAATAGTAAAAATTAAATATGCCACGACGTTTTTTTTTTTCGAAGTTACTACGCTATTGACTAAGCAAGGTCTTAACAGCTTCACCGGACTACAAATGCCACGACGTTAAAATACCTCTTTAGGCTGATAATGTATCAATCAACACTTAGGTACGAATTGATGATTTTCAGTTGACTTATATTAATCAACACTACCGTTCCATAGTAAACTTGAGGAAAATAAATTATTTAAACACAATATAAACATGAAATGTTAAAACAGTTACATGCTTCTTTTATGTTTGCTATTTAATTTTTGGCAATTATTCTTCTACTAAGTAGGTTATTACTGCGATTGTCAAGTAGGCGATGACATTATAAGTGTTTTTCGACCACATCAATGAACTAACATGATGTTGGCTGTGTTGTTAGAGCTTTCCAGGGAGTAGTTGTGGCAAGTTAGAATTTATGCTTTGTGGTATAATTCTCCGTCCACTTCACTTACGCCAAATAATCAAATTATATTACATAAAACGCCACCGATATAACAAAAATACAGCCAAATATCAAAAAAATATGAATAAAGTATAAAATCCACTAAAATCAACAAGAATCCAAGAACAACATTTCAAGACCACACCAAACCTCAACCGATTTTCTTAATTTTTGTTTTCTTTAATCGCTATTTACGAGCTTTATTATCAATGAAATATAATTGTAAACAGTTTTGTTTTCACAAAAAATATGTAGTGATTATAGATAAAAACGTAAATATTGTTGAAAATTTTAAAAATAATGAATTATGTTTGATTTACGCGTGATAATGTTTTGCAATTACGATTTAGGCGCTCTGTAGGATAAAATCAAGCATATTTATATTCTTAGATGAGCTTCAAATCACCTTAGCATTTTGCACAGAGGTCTCCGCGACCACCCCGATAGCGCTGTTGATGAGTTAAATTACAAAGGCGGTCCCCGATTCATCAAACGAGGTGATTTTAAATTCCAGCATCAGAATCGACTGCAGAAATATAGCTGATATAGTAATATAAAGGCCCGGCAGTTATTACAATTTTATATGTGCGCACCACAAACTGTGAAGTGTTCACAGCTGGTGCAGAGTGTACGTGCGTATTGGGCGGACTTATAAACTTATCAAAATGTTACTTTATATACCGTAAGTAGCTGGTGCCTAAAGCAGTATACGGAAGTAAGGATGGTTGGTGAGAGATGATTATTGTATCTGGTTGGATAGCAAACACTGTACACTGGATGTAACTCCTACCATAGTACCATGCATAGGCATGTCACATTCCAGGTTTAATTTGAAAATGTTTATGGTGATCACAACTTCAAAAGGATCAAATTCTCATTGGCTAATTAAGTTAATAAAATACAGTTTTGACAACAATTCCATCTAAAGTTAAGTAACCTTGTGATCTAAACTTATAACAGGTTAAACCTAGCAGGATTGTTTTGCAAGTACATATGGCAAGTACACAAATACACACTTATGATGTGTATTTAGTGCCAAATTTTCAAATACAAAATAGTGGCTAGAAAAAGCATGCATTTGAAAAACGCTAGTGAAAATATAAGAAATCTTAGGTGTGGACTATCTGCTATTTTTCAACTGTGGTGATCGCAAGATGTCTTCATTTAAAAATGTTGGTGGTCGGTCGTTCTTAGCATCGTAAAACTTTAACTACCCTCATGTAATCCTCTCATATTATACCGAATGCAGTTGAGATAAACATAATCGATGGCTCTCTATTTAGCTATTTATTCATTATCTATAGTGTTTATAACATTTTACTGTAGATTGAAGTGCTTATTTGTTGGGACTATTTGTCGGTAACCTACAGACTTTCTTCGATATGTTTTGTGTCAATTCTTTGGTGTTCTATCCAAATTAGTTGTGCCAATAAGCGCAAGTGTAGCAATTTTGAATGTAGATGAACGATTGTGATGTCTTAAATTGTTTTCTCTGTGCATCCACTAAACACGATTATAATGATTCATGAATGTACTATGATTCATTTAATATGTGCATATGTTAAAAAGATAAACAATACGTTTGAGTTTCTTGTCGGTTCTTCTCGAACTGAATCGTTTTCCCAAACGGCGGTGGATTTGACGTTCATAAGCGCCTTCTTAGGACCTAAATTAAATAAAATTAATTTTGATTTTTTGTAGTTACCTAGTGGTTGGCTATGAGTGCTACTATTGAGACTGCTATCAGTGTATGGTAGTCGGATCCAGTTGAACAGAATTCCCATATTCATACATGTAATTAAAACGTAAATTTAAGGCGTCTGTACTTTTCAGATTTGTCTGAAAAAAATATTGGAACTGGATAACTAATAAAATACGTTTTAATCATATTTAAAAAGTATATGTGTCAGTCTGTTTGATTGTGTAGGCATCACTGATAAAGTACTGCGTTTATGACAAATATATAAGAAAATCATAAAGCCTACCTTTAAGTAACGTTTAGTCTTTACTTTATTAAAATTGGTTCACTCTACCAAGAGTTATTGCAGTTTGAATGACATCGCGAGTTAAGTACGACAAAAAAAGTAGTAGTCCAACATAAAATTTTTGCTATTTTGCTCTCAATTCTTTTACTTTTTTGTATACAAATATATTGTTAAAAATAATAAACAACCCAGATGAAGTCGCGGGTATCACATAGCGCCACAGAAAACGTACTTTTTTTAATTCGTGGTCTCGTTTTGTAAATCGAATGACACAGATATACACACCTGATGAAATGCACCGTACACTGTGTAAATTTAGTAGTAACGACTTGGATAATAAACATTACAGTGAGTCACTTGGTACTCTTGTAACGTAATAATTTCCCCTCATTCCAAATTACAGGTGCCAAATTCGCGTCGACTTTTCGCCCGATTTTTTTGTTTAGGAGTCCAACATCGCTTGCGTTACTTTATTGTTTAATTTTTTCCAAATAGTAATTATGGTTATATGTTATATAGGTCGCCTTTAATTATAAATGTATTCCGGTGAATTCCCTTAATCATACGAACTCAGAGTCATACATAAACCAAATATGAATGTGATCAAACTGTTCAGAACAATTAAAAAATAGTTCTATTTAAAGATTCTTAGAAAACCAATTAACTTAATTTTAATTATTTTTAAACTGAAAATATAAAAATTAAAATAACGTTTGTAAAATGTATGTATTTTTATATATTAATAACTAACCTCTGCCCGCGACTTCATTCGCGTGGACATAGTTAATTTGGGCTAACTAATATGCAGCGATAGCTCTCAAGAGGAAAAAACACCCCGATTTTTAAACAGTATTCATTGTTGCTCCGCTTCTATTGGTCTTAGTGTGATGTTATGAAGCCTATAACCATCCTCGATAAATGAGCTTTATAACAATGAAAGAATTTTTCAAATCGGACTAGTAGTTCCTGAGATTACTCCCTACAACATCACAATTCACAACGTCACAAAGTAGTCCGGTGAAGCTGTTAAGACCTTGATGGGTCAATAGCGTAGTCATTTCGAGAAAAAAACAACGTCACAAACTTTTCCATTTTATAATATTAGTATAAATTTACATATGTATATCTAAAATCTATATTAACAGTGGAAAGGTTATATTGACCAAATGGACATTTGCAATTTTTGTATACAATTAATTTAATCAATAATAATTAATTAATTAGTTAATTTTTCTACAGTCTTAAGAATTGATATTGAATTAAGCCTTCCACTGTCGATATATGTAAAACGGATGATGCTCTATACATATACATGAAATAAATTCCAATGCCACAATATTTAGTAAACCTAAGTATTTTCGCATGAAGAATGTTTTTATATTAGTCATTTTACTAAGATGTGATATATGATATGGTGCTGCAGTCCATTAACTTCTATACTGTTGAAATGATCTTCATGAATACTGATATACGTAGACATTTCAATACAGAAAACATTTACACATTCTCTACTAGAACTCAACCATAGGTTTACTAATAATAACTGCAAAAATATCGTCAAACCATAACAGATTCATGCAGAACCGCTAGAATTGCCAATGTAACATCAATATTATATCAATAATTAATATATATATATGCTAATAAATAATTGACCACTTGGCATAAGTATAAATGGTAATATTTCAATAACCTGAAATTTAATAATTATTGATACACTTTTATTCCATGTTAAGTAATTGTTGTAGCTTATAAAAAATTATATAAATAACAGAAGGACTTAGAATGACTCGTGTGAGTGAAGTTATTGTCAATTACACCCTTAATAAAACACATTAGTGCAGTTACTATTACTATAAGCCAGAAATACGTCAAGCAGAGACTCTGTAACTGCTTATTAACGTTTCCACCGCTATCATCTCTATATCCTTCATGTAAGCATTAACATATCCAGCTATCCGACTATAACCATTGGCACCGATATCGTCCTCAGAGTTTATCACTGTCGTTTAAAGGATTAAGTTGTTTTGGGAAAAAAGCTGATGTGATTAAGGTCGTTGAGCTTTCCGAAAAAAAAATAAACGGCTTAAGAGCTGTGTGGGTGGCAATCACTTTTTTTTGTGAAATAAATTACAGAGTAAATTATTGGTAATGATCCTCGGTGTCAACGATCTACTGGAAGATAAAGGTGTTGTGAATTCATTGCTGGTTAAATAAAGTTTTAAAAGTAATTGAAATTTAAAATGTTAGTTAAAAAAATCAAGGCTGTCCTAAGGACTGCTGACGAAAGTGAAAACTCAATACAATACAATAACTATGTTCTGTTTTGAATTTCTACTTTAATTATTATCATTAGTTTGGCTTCCACATCTATAGGCAGGCAATAATTATATACATACATACAGATATACACAGGTCCCTGTAAGACGCGACGCTAATCTAACGCAAGTCACGCCAGCGAAATACGGTCGGCCATGCTTACTAACATGTCATGACGGGAATCTATATCTCTTGCTAAAAAATCGCTCAACGCGCCTAAACAAGTTTTCACTTTAAAAAAAAGGATAGTTTTAGAAATTTTCTGTTTATTTGAAATCAATGACCTAGCACCTAACATTTTTTTTTTCGATCTGACTACGCTATTGACCCAGCAAGGTTTTTACAGCTTCACCGGACTACTACTAGCACTTAAGAGGCTTATCAACTTTCATGTTTATACTGAACTTGTTCTGCCTTTTGGTATGGCTTGGATAATTATATTAACGTCCTAGGTGAGGTCTATTTATAATTCCCGCACAATTAGGTACTGCCTTAAGTTTTTTCGGTCGATAAATTTAATTTCGTTTACGCTGTTGTCATTGGGTTCGCGGAAGTTTTCCTTTTCCGGAATGTCCGGGTATTTTTCTTTTCCAATCTACTTTATCAGAATTTGGCTATGACAATCTTCATTTAACTGCATTCTTACCAGTTGTTAAGTTACAATACAGTTTAAAATTATGATACATTAAGCCTAAGTGAAATAATAATAGTATACAGTTAGTTGAGAGATAAAAAATAAAGAAGCAAAAAAGAAAGATAAATGACAGAAAATTGAATATAATCAAATCTACTTCGGTAGTTGCTATAATGTTCTTAAGTAAAAAAATAGTACAGTGTTATTAATAATGTTTATTAAGAAATTACATAGTGTATACTAAATTAATAAAAGGATTAAAGAAAAAAATAATTCGATATGAATTATTGAACGACGCATTATCGGAATAATAAAACGCATACGACACAGTTGCGCTTCGAAGTTGTTTACGCTCGCGAGAGTAAAAAAAGTACGTAGTACGCAAGCAGCAGGCCAGGGGGCGGGAGAAGCGCGCGGAGCGGCGGAATTCTACGCTACGGCGGCCAATGGATCCCTTTTTTACCGTGTTCGGGTTTCCTTTTGACTCGAAACGTTTAGTTTTTACGTAGCCGCCCGTTTTGGTGTTGCAACTCCATAAACAGTTAGTTGCGCGGCAACCCCGCTGAATTGTTTTTAAATGATTCCGCGCGCAACGAGCGTTTTCGCCATACGCTAAATTATATTGCAATGTTCTGATTCTATAAAATTTTACAACTTTGGTTTATTAAACTTAAAATATAAATAAAAATATAATAAAAATATTAAACTATATGTATATAGATTAACATATATATAACTTCAGAAATCAAAGAATTATAGTAAAATTGATATAACACATTATTTTAAAATAAATCAAAAATACTTTATTGATTTTAGGCCCTGAGACGGCACTTATGAACGTTCGGAAAACAACATAGTCATCGAGAAAAACCAGCAAAAACTCGATATGGTTTATCTTTTCATAAAACATAACGCAACACAGATAGTTACTTTCCTTTTTGGGTAGATTACAAGGGCGTCATTTCTATACAGGTAAAAGGCTGGGGAAGGTAGGTGCGCCTCCGGTGCTCTCACTGACCGAACGAAACGCAACAATGCAAGCACTGTAACTTTACGTCGGTTTTCTATGAGGGGGTGGTAATACCCCGAGCGAATCGATCCATTCATGCTGAAAGCAGTCATAGCTTCAGCGTGGTTTTACCACCTAACAGCGTGACTCTACCACCTAAAGCGTAGCTCTATGACCTAAGCGTGGCTCTACCAAATAATAACAACACACTAAACTAGAGGGACTGGCTCTCAAGTGCAGATACGAGAACACACCCACATAAGCTAGGCGACCAATTTTCAAAGTAGGGTGGTAGATGTGCTCTCATCACGATGTTTTCTTTCACTGAAAGCTGTGACTCAGTTACTAGGATTCGAATTTACGAGCCTCGATGTTGTGTCCGAACAATCTAATCACTGAGTCGTCAGCGCTTCAAATTAACACACCTACAATGCAATTTTCGTTGCAATACAAGATTGTATAATAACAACGCACCATATTGAAGCGTGCGGTTCATAGTCGGCGAATAAACACGGTCTTTTGTCCATCCCCACAAGGCAAGGGCACGATAAGCCTTCGATCCCACCACAGCTGAGACAGTAAAAGTATCAATACGTATTGTCTCTATACGTCTCTCCGTAGCTTTTATAATTCCTTAGCGATTTTCCTTGTTTTATTTTTCTCACTAAACATACAATTCTATATATTGTCTAGTTAATTATAAAATACATTAGCAATCGGCGGAGAGTTTGTAGTCTTTAATTTAAATATACAAATTAAAGACAAGATCTAGTTTATACCTATCAGTCTAGACCACGCTTTTTTATCAGTAAAAGTAGTATATAGTTTCGTATTTTGCCAATACATAACAGTATCCTGAGATGGTTTCTTAAGCGTTCAGTTTTTTTTTGTGTAAAGTGTGTTTTTTATTGACATATTCATTTAGTTGTCCATATATTACTTGGATATTTATATTATGATTTCAAGGCTCACTTTATAACACGTTAAACGTTATATCTGCTGTGTATTTTTATTAAAGTTACTTTTAAGATCCCAAATATAGGAATGTATAAATCATGTAATCAAAGATAAAATGCATACACATAAAATATAAATAACTGTTGTTTGTTCAAATTGATCTCGAAAAAGCTTGAATCTATTTTTACGTGACTTTTACAGAATTCTATCTTTAAAATCCAACTTCCCAAGATATAACGCTGCAATATCTATACGCTTTAATTTTCCAAAGGCGTTAAAAGGTATTCGACTGATAAAGGTGTTAATTTACGGTAATTGATTGCTAAATATTAAAGTAACTTTTCACTTCCACTTGCAAAAAAACATGTTTGATTTTATTTACGCGACGTATACCTGAAAAAGTTAAATGTGAAATTATTATTAGAAAGAGCGAAACAAGTAACTAAAACAACAATACATAAAACCGAACATAGTAACCTCCTCCTTTTTCGAAGTCGGTTAAAAAAGTAATTAAACGCGTCAGTGTCTGACGGTTGAGCCTTAAGTTGGCTGATGGTTGAACCTGATGTTGGCGGATGGTTGAAGCCGACGTTGGCAGTTTGTTGCACCTGACATCGATTGACACTGTTGATATGTAGCTAAAATTAACTAAACTAAATTGTCGGTTAACATCTAACGATCACAATTGTTTACATGTATTTCATGTCTTCAGACCGATGTTGACTCTTCCGACGCAAGAAGGCGAGTACAGGCGAGAAGAATACTTTGTTATTGGTACGGTTGGTGTTAAGGGTTAAATTGTAATTGTAAAATGACGACTAAAACACTTAATAGCATATTCGTAAAATGAGAAGGAATTTGAGATATAATCGAATCCTGTGTAATCCTGCACAATAGCATATGTAGTAGGATGTACTGTAAAAAATCTGAAACCGCGAATACTGAACAAAAAAAACCGATAATGCAATTGTCATAAATACATAAAAATTGTGAAGCTAAAAGCCTTCATAGTTATATAGAATAATCATAAACATATAGTGGTACAATAAAATTAAACCAAGGAGGGTTAATAACAGGCAGGCGGCCGATCGTAAAAATGAAGTCAAATCATACATCACAACATGACAAACATGTTGTACCGACTCTACTCAGGTAGGATAAGGGTGAGAAGAAGAAGAAGAATCGAATCCTGCGTACTAGTTAGTATAACATACAGTTAGAATACTCCAATATTTTTATGCAAGAATTTGGGTGCCCCTTATTAAGAACCACCTATAGGCGCATCAGCGTGACTTTCCCTCAGGCACAAACGATTTAAATATTTTCTAGGGCATGCGTGGTAGCAAATTTGAGAACGATACCCTTGGATTCCAGCAATATTTTAAAGGTTCGATGGAGATCGCGTGACACCTTTCGGGTTGCCAGGTATTTGGAGAAATTTAATATTTAATATCATTAACAAAATTGTGGTTTTCTCGTGTTTCTGATCAGACTTTGATCTTAATAATATTCATTCATTAAGTATGACTTCAATTTTACGAATTATTTTTTTACTAGTAGCGCTCCTAGTGAAAAATTGTATTATTTATAACATACGCTAAATTCATTGCGTACATACTAATTGTATCTGCTAGATAAAAGGAATACAAAGGTGAAGGAAAACATCTTGAGGATACCTGAACCTGAAAAATGTTCTTGTACTACCACAATCCAATACGAAAAAACAAACAAATCCACAGTATGTGGGAAAATATAGAATTATGGATTTGTCGGAGTTTGAAATCTTCAATACGTCGTGTGCTGGCGTTATCATCATACCCATACCATAAAATCAAAGTGTCTTTTTAGAAAACAACCAACTGCGTTTGTTTTACCCAAATACGTTTTGTAAGTAAGTAAGTTTTGTAGTAGTAGAGCCAGGCTGAAGTCATTACTGGTTTCAGCATGAATGGGTCGGCTTGTCCGGAGTAGCACCACTCTCTCACAGAAAACCGACGTGAAGTAACAGTGCTTGCATTGTTGCGTTTTGTTCGGTCAGTAAGAGCGCCGGAGACCCATCTCCCCTCCCCTCTCCTCTCCCTTGCCCTCTCCCTTTCTCTCCATTCCACCAAACACAGGCTGGCAACGCACTTGCGACTCCTCTGGGGTTGCTAGTGTCTATGGACGGCGGTGATCGCTTAACAACAAGTGACCCGCACGTTCTTTTTCCTCCTATATGATTTACTTATAAAAAAAGAAAGGGTTAATTCTTTCGACCTTTGGTTACGGTGTGTCAGCAAGTGATTCTCGCTTAATGTACTTTATGACTCAGACTTAATACAGTAATTATTTCATTCCTAATGATCGGTATATGATATATGACATACCCTGTAAACTCCCTTGATAAATTTCTATATATATAATGCTTCTGTTCGTGTCTATGTGACTGAAATCCTCCTCAACGGCTGGACAGAGTTTGTTGAATTTTTTTTGAGTGTTCAGGTGAATTCAAGAATGGTTTAGATTCACAATTGAATCCGATAGGTGGCACTGCGATTGACTTTTAGTGTTTATTTTATTATGAAGGCAGTAACGCAAAAACAGTATTTAAAATCTGAGTTATAATTCCAGAGATAAACGTGAACAAGCTAACAGTATTGCCAGGCTCGTAATGTGGCATTATATCTATGTTAAGGTAATAATAATTTATCACCGTTGGCAACACCAGGCCGTTAACCGTTTTAGGAAATATTTCAAAAGTTCGATGACTTTAAGTCTGCGGTCGACGGGACCCTCCGAGCAGGATGCGGCCAATTTCAGTCTAGCAGCGACGTCACGATTAAGCGCGTCCACCTGTCGGGTTACTTGCCTTATTATTAGGGCAATACCTTCACATAATCCTATTGATATTACAAACTAGAAAGTTTGTGACGACGGATGGATATTTTTTCTCTTTCATAAACATGATGAAGCTATTAAAATAATTAGTTCTTAGCAGTAACTAATTCTCATGTGTACGTACAAACGTAGAGACTGGAAGTCGGTGTCTTTGTACCTATGTAGATGATATGATTTTCGGTTGGCACCGACTTCCAATACATCTCTCGGTAACACACATATTTATATGTTTTATTAAATTTGGTTATTTTGATAAACTATTTATTTTTCGCTTTTTAGTGCCTTATAAGTTTTTAATATTGAAGTCAATTAAATCTTTTTTTCTTAATTTACTTTATGTATCAATATTTTCACCTTAAATATAAACAATGAATAATATGGCAATGGGCGAAATTCTGTCTTTAGATCTACAACCAAAAAAAAACAAACCAATAAACTAAATTTTTAGGTATTCTGCATTCATTGTTCGTTACTGACCGTATGGTGCCCATAATTTAAAATCTCGCTCTCATGAAAACGAAATAAAAATAAAAATATCAAAAAAGATTCAGATATCATTATTTATATTCTAGAAAAAACATAGCCACCTGTTCTAATACGGCGAGACGGGGCAACGAGCCGGCTTAAATCAAAAAGCGACGAAACATTTCCAAACTAAACACTGGCAATTGTTACAGGAATATGTTTGTACAAGAATCGATGACATTAAAGCGGCCGGCCATTTGTTTTTTCGTATCGGATTGGGTGTATTACTGTACTTGGCTTTAAGGGGAAGAAGCCATGTCATTTTCGTAAAGTTGACGAGGTGGTTATTAAAGAAGTATTAAAGTTGACCTCCGGCGCTCTCACTGACCGAAAGAAACGCAACAATACAAGGACTGTTACTTCACGTCGATTTTCTGTGGGTCGGGTGATACTACCCTGGACGAGCCGACCCATTCGAGCTGTAACCAATTATAGCTTCAACGTGGCTCTACCACCTTTAAATTCAGTATAATTGTTCAATTTAATCTTTATATCTATACAAGCGACTCATCCCGACTTCGCATATATGCAATATACTAATCTTACATCATAGGCGTACAAACGACTTAGATCAATATTTGCAGATTTGATATTTATAACAATGCCATAGTAGGCTACATAAGAAATTTCACACAGGGAACATTTTTTTTTTTCTGTAGGTATTGTTAGGAACTTATAAGATATCTATAGGAGTTATGTTTCTTGATATTTTATAGGTATTATTCGTTTTACTACAATGTCGTCTAATGTTAAATGTCGCTGTGCCCTAAGATGGTAAATACGTTAAACCTAGTGGAGACTGTTAAATACAGCTGTTGAAACACATCAGCAATTGATTCGCCATACATTGTCTACTTGAGCATGATATTTAGCCAGTTGCACTTACAAAAAGCCCTTACCATCATTCTATGGCTTCATCACAATATTTTCCTTCACCGAAGTTCTGACTCAATTGCTAGGATTCCAACCTACATCCATCGATGCGGTGTCCGAACATGTTATCAACTAAGCCATCATCGTTTATGTGTTGCAATAGAGGAATATTTATTAATATTGTTAGCAGAGACTGTATTAGAACTGTTCGTACTATTGATCTGACACGCCATTAGTCGAAGTTATCGGCCGGTCATAACTTGACTGAATGCTATAAACGGCGAGTCGGTCGAGTCATTGGGGAGATTCTCGCTCAGACGGTTGCGCAAATAACATGTACTGTACGAGCAATAGTTGGTGGTAACTATACTAGTGTCGTATTTTTGTATCGGGTAACGTTGTATTTCGTTGTTCTTGGTGGACTGGACCTGATATGTCTCGACGTGTCGGAGGAGCTGGTCTCGACCTGACCTGATATATCGGGGAACTGCCCTGTGAAGGGCGTGGCGAAACGTGAACGTGGTTCATTTTCGTGCGGATCATCGGCCCATCCGCATCGAGTGTGGTATGCTGTGTTCAGTAGTCTGTTGCTGAATCGGTTAATTAAGGTTAGTTTCTATTATTATTGTTAATCCTGAACGTTTTTATTATTATTTCTTATAAAATTAATTAATACAATTTTTAACTGAATTAAATATAATAAGTATTAATATAATATTGATCAAAGTTGCGTTGCAAGTAATGAATCATTTTTAATACTATGTTATTATATAGAATATATATAGAATTACCCTTGGGAGACAGATAATACCATCGTACATTTTCCGGTATGCACTTTAAAGATGTACAATTTAGTTATAGTAACTACTATAATTAAATATAATCAATTAATTAAATAATAATAAAAAATGTGTCTCATAAGGTTTAGCATGTAGTCAGTAGGGATGTGAGATTAATGGAAAAAATCAATTAATTAAGAATCGATTTTTCTTTTTCCAATAATAATCGATTTGTCATACATCGATTTTATTGAGAATAAATAATCGATTTCTGCGAAAAATCGATTTTTATAATATTTAAAAATAGACATGCTTTTCATATTCCTATAATAAACCTAAAGATTCAAAATAACGATTACCAGATTAAGATTCAAATAAAATGATACGTATCAAAAATAACTAGTTCAAAACAAAATAAAAGTGAATGTTTCTTTAAACTTTCAAGGTAAAGAATATAGAAACTAAATACCATAGAAATTTTCAATACTATTAAATATTATATCGTAATAAAAATGAAATGAATAAGCATCCTAACAAAATGACAACATTATAAATTCTAACTTTAAAATTCAAAACCATGAAGTTCTCTATTAAATTTTCTTATGAATTATAGTGTGATTGACAAAATTAAAATTGAAAATTTGTTTCCTGAATAATTTCAATAATAAATTATAGTTTTGTAAACTTATCGATGTCGAGTTTACCATAAGACATTTTTAGTGAACATGTTGAAGTACATTGTACTCGCATGACAGACCTTTTTAGTTTTATTGAAATTTTTAATTTTACAGAGAGCGGTATTTGGCTGTATAAGAACCACAACAATCATTATAAGATATAGTAACTCATGTTACTTGTAAGGCAGTGGGATGTTTTCATTCTATGTTCTTTTTAAATTTGTAATTTCACTACAATTTTTTTCATTCTATCGAACTGCATATTACTGTGGTATTATTCTTTTTCGTTATAAAATACTTTTGCCAGCCGCTTTTAGGTGTTTCGCGACTAGAAAACATTTTAATTGTTTACAAGTATGTTATCTGACTATGCTCACTCTTCAATTGTAAATAATAATGAACTTATTTTGAGTGTTTTTTCATCCGTCGCATAGATGTTTATGAAAATCGATTTAAATGCGTAATTTGTATAATCGATTCAAAAAAATCGATTAATATTAATATAAACATCGATAATAAAAATCGGTTATAAAAAAAATCGTTTTAAATAAAAATTGATTATTTTTTAACATCCCTAGTAGTCAGCGTCCGAAAATTCCGCCTTACGGCTTCATTAGAATACATCGACTTTCTTCTTTCTTCTTTCAATCTTCCTCATAATGAAACTTAAAATCTGGTAACACGATTTTCGAACGACGTTCTCTAAAAAACAATTCCGAATCGGCCCGCAATAAAAGTTTGTGAACAGAGATTTGTGTGTAGTCTGACGAATGATATGTAAACTTGTATTCTAATTGGGATTCTCAATGTTTATTCATTTCTTTTATGTTTTTTTCTAGTATGATATCGAAAGTATTTAGACAACGTCTAGTGACGTAAAGATCGTCAGAGCGAACTAAAAGTGTGTTGATTTGCAAATGTGCAAAATACCGCATGTCATTTTTCTGTCTATGTCTATCAATGCAATTTTATTTGGACATCTCCGTCCATTATTTATTTATTTTATTTCATTTTGGCAACCAATCCTCTAATAGGTTATTATTTCCATAATCGAGTATGATATTACAAGTTTCTTATGATCATTTCAATGAACTAACAAGATGGTGCTCGTCTTGTAAGAACTTTTCAGGGAGTTTTTGTGTCAGAATCCCCGCTCCGTGATATAATCTCCCATCCAATTCACTTGTGTACAATAACCAAACTTTATTATGCAATATGCTATGGATATTATAAATTAAAGAGTCAAGTAACACAAAATTATTAGTTTTAAATATGTAAAAATCCAGTGTCATGATGTTTGCCCACGAAGAACTTATAAATTACTCATCTGATATTCATGCAATTTGGCATTTATGTATATCCTCCTACTTGAGTTTCAATTTATTAATTATACATTAAGCGATTGTCAATGTTGATAATTGCTATTACTTGTAAGTTTCATCAGTTTCGAATAGATGGCGCTTTAAATTAGTTTGTTAACATAAAAATGTAGAACGGACTGTTATAGATATATCATAGATAGCACTTCGTTTTTATTATGAATGTTTCTTTCAACTCCTTTTTTTATTTTAATTTTGGCAATCAATCTTTCAGATTATTAGTGCCATTGTCACGTAGTCAATAATATTACAAGCGTCGTGCGATCATTTCAATATTAGGCATCGTGTGAATAAATATTCTAACAAGATGGTGGATCCCTTGTTTCCATTCCAGGGAGTTTTTGTGGCATTTCAGAATTTCATGCTCCGTGGTATTATTTTTCATTCACTTCACTTATGCACAATAAACTAACTATATTACGTAAAACACCACCAAATTTACACAATATAGAGTCATATAACACAAGATTATGAATAAAATATAAAATCCATTACATGACAGACTAAGATTCCGCCAAAAACTCAAACGCCTATTTATTTTATGGTGCACGTGTTTTGTTAATATATTTATTTGCTACGTAACATCGCTGTTTCTGTATGAAGTTTTTAGGCAGGCTCATTACCCTATAATATCTGAGCCACACCAATGCGTGGTTGAGTCAGCTAGTAAAACATAAAAATCACTACATCACATTCCACGATCCCGCCATAATCTCCCCCCACCCCCACTCTCCACAATTTAATAGAAAAACAACGCTGAATTTAAAATCTGTCGCAAGTGTGACAGGCTAGACTATAATCTGGGTCTAGCTATGAAGCGCTGATGGCTTGGTTGGCAGCATATTCAGACATCGTTGCTAATCTATCATCGTGTTATCATCTCGGGCCACGTCGTTATTTCATTTCTTGCAAAATTTGGTGAAAAGCCAAAATCTATAAAAATTTGTAAAAAAGAAATTTCGTTTAGTAAACCACTATCTTCGCTTTCAGATAGTTTAAACCATCAAAATTTGTAGATAACTGGCAATGACTGTGGTTCCATACTCGCATTACTATTATAATATCTGTTGTACTAAATAGTTAATTAGTAATTATTGTAATTATTATCTACTAGTGGCGCCCAGGGGTCGACATTCGACCAAAGTTCATAGATTTTTTAAGCTTTGAACTTTATTAGGGTTCTTTTGTCAAAGGTCTACTAGGTTAATATCTTCTATACTCGAAGGTTTTCATCATGGCTACTGAGTTATTTACTATTTACCAAGATCGTGAATTATATAAACATTAAAAAAAATCTGTGTTAATGAAAATTGAAATTAATTGTAAATTTGAAACAAAAACGTAAGGCTCTCAAATTGTAAGTAAATATAACTATTCAAAAATAAAGAAATTTATCGAAACTCATGACACAATTTCCAATTAATTTTATACAACACCATCAGTCTTTCTGGGTGATATTGAATTAGATGTAGTCTATACATTATCAGGAATAGTGATATGCCCGGTATCATCGTTTGGAAAAGTAATGGATACTCAATAGAATCAAATGGTGAATCCAAAACAAATATGTTTTTACTAAATATGATTGCACATCAGGTTGAACTGCATCATTGTAACCGCGGAGATCTAAATCATGGATCACTTTCAAGAGCAAACAAATTTTCTTATTTTGGTTTTTATATTTAATTCATGATCTTATGTTATATGGCTTTTTTATTTTAGTTATTTTGTAATATTGATAGTGTTTTACGTAATACAATTTGGTTATCGTGCACAAGTGAAGTGGATGGGAAATAATACCACGGAGGATGGATTCTGACTTGTTTTCAAAACTACTTGAAAGTTTTTTTTTTTCATAGAAGGCAAACGAACAGGTGGTCACCTGATGTTAAGTGATCACCACCGTCTATAAACACCAGCAACACCAGAGGAGTCGCAAGTGCGTTGCCAGCCTGTGTTAGTGGGGAAGGGAGGTAGGGAAGGGAAATGAAGGAAGTGGGTCACCGGCACTCTTACTGACCAAACGAAACGCAACAATGCTAGCACAACTTCACGTGGTACTACCCCGAGCGAGCTGACCCATTCATGCTGAAACCAGTTACAGCTTTAGTGTAGCTCTACCACCTACAACAAGAGGCCAACAAGAGGGCCACCATCTTGTTATAACATTGAAATGCCCGCAAGAAACTTGTAATATCATTATGTACTTTACAGCGATAATAATCAACAACTAGAAGACTGTTTGCCAAAAAAGAAATTAGTGAAATACTCGTGTATATTTTTTATATATGCCTTTAACACTGGCCCTTAACAGATGACATATGTTAAGGTATATCAAGAAACACTTGCGACCACATCGGGTCGCGATGAAAGCGTCGCTTGAATACAAATGAAACGCTTTGACAACAGACTGGTCTAGATAGTCCACATGTGGGTTAAAAGGTGAACACGAGTTATTACTTTAATCATATGCCACACATGCGTTAAGTTTGTATTCCAGCTATTTTAACGCTGGTATGCTTTGTTAAGGTGTGTGTTTAATAAGAAATCTTTATTTGACTTAATCTTACGGTGAAGAATTTATAAAACGCAGCTACGTTAATAGATGTGTTTATGAGACTTCAAGATAATCTTAGTTTTTACGAATATAAAAGATCGGACTTTTTAATCATGGAGAAATATGATTTGTAAATGAAACAGGAAATTTTAGTTTATAAGCAGGACGTTACATAAGGGAAGTAGTTAAGAATTATATGCAATCAAATAGAAATTACACAGCATTAGATTCTTTAATGAAACGTGCAAAAACAACAGATAAAACTTTAAAAGCGGTGTTAACTCGCGAATCTAATAACACAGAACCTGCCGTGATTTATGAATTCTTGAACGCTACATAAAAACTTACAACGATATCTTATAGAACAGGAAATGGTGGGAAATAATGTTGATTTCGAAATGATGACTTTAGTGATAGTTGCCTGTACGGATATCGCATTATCAACATGAGTTTCATTCCCACTGAGACGCAGAGATTTCGCCGAAGAACATGAAAGATAGAAAATTAGTAGGATCTTTCCTTACGCCCGTCTGGTTATATACTACTTACATTGAAAATTTATCGCCAATTGCCAATGTATGGAAGCAAGTGTGTTTTGGCAGACGCAGCATCAAAGGAAATTATGTTCATGTGCTGAAATCTATCACTGTATATTATAATACAAAGTCCTCTGCCACGCCTGTCTGACTGTTCACGATGAACTCAAAAACTACTGAACGGACTTTCATACGATTTTCACCAATAGATAAAGTGATTAATTGCGAAGGTTTATGGCTATACTATGTTAATATTTTTTTTATGATCAAGGTGGTATAATATCTACTGGGCCCATAAGTAAAGTTTAAGTCACAGTCAAAAGAATACTATCAAATGGACTTGGTTTAATCACGATTTTTTCAGGATTCAAAAGAGCAGCTGAGAAATTTCAATGGTACGTAAATTAGATTTTTAGCTTCTGCTGTTTGTAACTGCATATCGATGTTTAATGTTTTTGCACGTATTATTTTGGTAAGGAAAACCGAAATGTTAAATGCGAATGCAATTAAATGTACTGTTAGTTTGTGCAAAAAGCATTCCGTTACTCCTTGCGGACGCGACACGGCGCGGCGCTACGGTACTGATGAAAACATCTGAAAATCATTGTAGTTCACCTTGCAATATAATATAGGGTTGTTATATAATTTTACCAGCTGTGGCTCAATTATTACATGTTGAATTAAAATTATCGTAACTATTTTTTAAACTATTTTAAACTAACTATTTTCAAAATTTACACGTGGCGCCATCTATGACATATCAGTCGGTCTTACAGTTTTCTCTCAACAAACTAATTTAAAGCGCCATCTATTCGTGACCCGTGAAACTTATAATTAATAACAATAAACAACATTGAGGACTTTTGACGGGGTTTTAGTCAGTCATGTAGTGAATTTTATATTTTATTCATAATCTTTTGTTATTTGACTCTATATTTTATAAATTTAGTGGTGTCTTACGTTAGTTTATTATGCATAACTGAAGTGACTGGAAAATAATACCACGGCACGCTAGAGCATGAAATTCTGCCCCAAATGCCCCAAAAACTCCCAGGAAGGTTCTAACATCTTGTTAGAATATTGACTCACACGACGCTTAATATTGTAGTGATCGCACGACGCTTGTAATATTATTGAATACGCGACAATGAAAGTAATAATCTGAAAGATTGATTCCCAAAAATAAAGTGAAAAGAACAACATTGACAAGCATTTAATTTGTAATTAAAAAATATTGAGGTCACTAATCGCAATATAAATTATCCTATCTCTCAAGTTGGACCAAATTATATATAAACACCAGCTCTCATGAGGATCAGTTGAATAATCTCGGAGTTCATCGTCGACAAACATCATGATATTGGATTTTTATATACTTAAATTATGTAATACTTATTAAAAAAAAATTAACCTCAATTTAGCCTTATTTAATATAATACAACATCTCTTAGGAGCGAATCAGTTACCGACCTACAAAGTGCTGAAAAAAAAAATAGGGTAAACAAAAAGTCCCATGGTCTAGTGGTTTGACTGATGTAAGGTCAATCCGATGTCCACAGGTTCGAAACCCGATATGTACCGAAGAAATTTTCTGAATTCGCATACATTTACCAAACTAAATTGGTAACATTATCGACTAACACATAAGGAAAACATAATGAGTAATCCTGAACTTGAGAAATGTTCTTTTAGAATCACCATCTGAGGGTAAAATATAGAGCTGTAAAAATATTGAAATCGCCAATACGTCGTAGGCTGGCGTGGCGACTATACCTTCCTTCGGGAAGAGGCCTATGGCCTGCAATAGGTCTGTAACAGGCTCTTGATAATAACGAAGTATAGTTTAAACACGGCTGAAATTGTAATAAACAATTGGTATTTATACTATTTTTTATAAAGCTGAAGAGTTTGTCTGCTAGAAGGCGCTAATCTCAGGAAGTGCTGGTCTGATTTGTAGTTTTTTTCAATGTTAAATTGTTCATTTATCGAAGAAGGCTATAAGTTATATATCATCACGATAAGACTAATAGGAGTGGAGTACCAAAGAAAACTGTTTTCTAAATCGTTGCTTTTCCATTTGAGTTTCCGTTGCGCGCGCTGTGTAAACGGTGAAAATTCCACGCGGATGAAGTCGCGGGTAAAAGTTAGTAACTATATATTAGTAAATGTAATGATAATAAAACAATTTAAATAATTCGCCTAAAATGGTATCAGGCGCGCAAAACGCCGTAACCCGAAAAAGCGAACTTTCGCCTCCCACGGTTTTTTACGTATCCATTTCGTTTTTGCTCGATTGTCGCGGGCATTTTCGGAATCCAGCCATTTACATAAATACCGAGGAGTCTTTGTTCAGCCGTTAAGGCGCCGCAGAGGGACGTCTCTGTTGCGTACGAGCTCAACTGCATGTTCGTAAATGGTTAAGCCTTGTCTGTGTTGTGTTTGTTGTACGTTTTTGCGCAGGTAAGTTTCGAAAGTTCGGGACATTTGTTTCTTAATATTTGTTTTAACATTTTATTTGACGGCGCTTTTTACATTAACGTTCGATTACGTTAATATTCATTTATCGTTAAGTATGCTTTATAAGAAATATCATACATAATAATTGTATTTATTGAATCACAAATAATTATATAACTAAAAAGCTGTAGTTACGTTACCTACATGATATTTTGATAAAACAAATGGTAGGATAACGCACACATACGTAAAGCAATATTGTTACCACACGGATTTACATGAAATGTGGAAAGTAAGATGGCATATTCTCCAGGTTGGTGGTGAAAAAAAAATTATATGTTACTTAAATACGGGTAGATTGACGGGCAGTCGTCAAAAATAAGCTAATTAGCCAAGTTTTGACGTGGCGCTATTGAAGCCATTATGACGAATCTACAGCTTTTTAGTTAAAATATCATTGGTCACAAGCAAACTTCTACATATAAAAATGAATGTTGCTATATGCACGTTGAAATTTTATTAAAATTCACACTAAGTTTTTGACCAATCTGAATATACCTGCGAATAAATACTTATTATATTACTTTATATGTATAATATTGAGCAATTTAAGGATAAATAAATATTAGTTATATATACCTATAATAATATTTCATTTCATTTGCTCTAAGCTCTTGACAATAAATACTTAGCGCAATCCCGAACTTGCAGCTATATTCAGAGCGGCAGAAAAGATTGACGAGAATTAAATTTCAGTTCGTTTCTTATTTATTTTGTGACGTGGTATTTAATTTGTTATGTCTCAATCGTTTATAACAATACACATTAGCAAAACCGCGCTCTTTCGAGTATTAGGACTTTCGACCAGCTATAAACGAAACTCATGTACTAATTATTGAAAAGAAATTGAAAAATATATCACAAATATGTACAATATAAACAATAAGCTATTTTATAATAAGCACTTACGCCAAAACAGACTATCAATCTTTAGAGGCGTGGTGCCGGCGTTCCGCTGACCCCGACACCCCATTTGGTATCAAAATAATAAAAAAAAAATCCACTAACCGACGCTACTATACAAAATCGGTAACAAAAACGTTCATATTTCTCCAAATAGTATTGCAATCGGCTATTCGAATATAACCTTTAAGCGCTTTTCGGTAAAGTCGCCGCCGGGAGCAGATCAAATTCACGAATTCGGTAATTAGATTCTGACATCTTGAAATCGGCAAAGAGGCCGACTGACAGAAGCCGGCGCCAGAATCGAACCCGGTGTAAAATAAAACAGTGGAATTGTTAAATTTACGATCGTCCAGTTCGCTACACATGGTATGTGATAAGGATTTTCTTTACTGCCTTTGGCGAGAATGCAGCGGATGATCGTTCAGCGGTCGTGAGCTTTGACACTGCGTTGATGGACAAGCTTTATTTCCATGACGAAACAAGGTTTATAGAATAAAAATATAGGGGTTTGCTAAATACTCACTCAAGCCCAAATCATAAATATAAATTACATCCTATTACCACTACATGCTTATAGAACAAAGACCTCTGCAACGTCTGTCAGTCTGTTCGCGATAAACTCAACAACTCCGGATTTTCCGGAGCAGTTTTTATTAGTAGATAGAGTAAATCACGAGGAAGGGGTAGGTATATAATTTGTCAAGTGTTTCTTGTAAATTAGTTGAAATATAAGGATAAATGTTGCAAATGTCGGAAAAAGTCAAGCCACCTAGGAACTTTCATCGAAAACGCTGTCCAATTCTTTGGAGGTATAAAACAATTGAGATATTAAACGAGGCAATTGCGTGTATAAGCTAGTCAAGATATAAACAAAATACTGTGTAGCAACAGTACGTCATTTAGTTTTGTAATAGAAATAAATATTTTTACACCGTTGGAAGCTATAAAATCAGGGGCAGACCGCGATGATTCAGCGACAGTGCGTCTCATAGTGAAAAAGACGGTCGCATTCGCATTAAGCATTACCTTGGCAACGTTGAACGGACTCATAATAGGGTGAGTGTCTCCATTGTCGGTTTTTACATAGAAAAAAAATATTTCCATTTCGTATAATCAAGAATATTAGATGAATGTTTTATAAATATATGTTAAATAACAAATCAATTTTTCAAATCAAATTAGAATTGAAAATGTTGTGTAGAATTTGTAATTGGGTTTCAGATTTGTAATGTTATAGTGGCTGTCTTATCTATGTAATTATTAATTTGTAATCTGTAATTAGTAGTCCGGTGAAGCTGTTAAGACCTTGCCTGGTTAATAGCCTAGTCAGTTCGAAAACAAAATCTGTAATTGTACGGTTACGTAAAAAAAAGAATGAAACAAAATATTGAGAGTTTTTTACTCTTTAAATAAGAACTCGATCTTCATAGAGCGATAGTAAAGAGTTTGTAGAAACGAAATATTTCTATTATATTATATTAAGTGAGCCTATACTTGAGTGCCGTAAGTATAACATAATGGCGTAGAATTGTAACTTATATTGAACTTTAAAACATTATTTTTACAAAAATTTAATTCGGCTCAATGGTGACAAGTTTGGACTTAAGTCTGTTTATGTAGTGTAAACTGTAGGTAATTGTTACGTATGACGGCACGCACAGTCAATCATATCTCCAATTGCACCAATAGACGTTAATCCTATTAGAAATGTAAATTAGAATGTTTGTGAAAATATATAAATATTTGTAAGCCTTTCGTACAATATTTGCTGAACGGCTTTTGATATAATTCAACATTTACTGTATTATACAGTAAACGTACAGAATTTACAAGAATACTAAATATTATAATAACTACAACTTATAAAGATGCTGTTTAAATTGGCGAGACTAAAATGATAAATGTCATATTAGTTGGAAATATCCTTCCAACAGAGAGTTGTCTATTCTCGGCGTGTGCTGCATAATCCGTTATATATATACTAAGATATTATAAAACGAAGTCCTCTGCCACGTCTGTCTGTCTGTCTGTCTGTTCGCGATGTTCTCAAAACCTACTAAACGGATTTTCATGCGGTTTTCACCAGTAGCTAAAGTGATTCATGAGAAAGGTTATTTTTATAATGTTGATGTGTTCTGGAAATTGTTTTTCTTCGAACTGATTACGCTATTGACCGAGCAAGGTCTTAACAGTTTCACCGGACTACTAAGGCGAGCGCTTGTGGCTCTCAGCCGATTTTATTTTGGGAACTAGCTCAAGGATGCACGGCACACCTCGGCTTGGGCTGTTGCCTGATACATGCAATTCACAACCTATCTGAGCTAACCTAAGCTAAGCACATATTCATACTTATATGAGTTATTGAAACATATATGTGTACCAAGCATACATACCTCGACAACTCTTATATGTATTTTGTGTCGGATAATTTTTATGTTCTGGTAGCTGCACTTGATAGCCAACCACCTCTAAGTTTGGCGTGTTTACCATCTTAGACCATAATCATTTAACATCATATGAGACTGGGGTCAAACACTAATACCTATAAAGTATATAAAAATAAAAAGCAGATAGGAAATACCACGTGAAGCTGCTACTAAAAACTGAAGCGAAATTAAAATAAACGAAAACACTTATCACATGTTCAACAATTATGTCTCTCACCTCACTTGGCAACGAGTCACATACAAATTACCCCGTTTTACATACATCCGTACAATATGTTACGTAAAAATAATGTGAAATTTGTATTTCACGCGCATTAATCATACGGCAATAAACTATATATACCGAGACATAACTTTTTTCAAGCGGCTTCTAGCCAAAACATTTATTAAATTTGAATTTCTCAACACAATTCTCGCCAAACTTTTTGACCGTTCTGAATATGCAGAAAACAAATATAAGCACAAGTACGTATTAAAATTGTTTAACATCGAGGCAAATTAAGGAAAAATAAATGTCAATTTTAGATTCCTGTAATAATATTTTGACTTTGTTTAAGATTTTGACAAAATTATGAATAAGCCCAAACTTACGGTTATATTCGCAGGGGCCAAAAAGTCTAATTGAACCCGTCGGCTGATTGTTTAAGACCCAAATGTCAAAATGGCGGATCATGGATTTAATTTTCATTTCACGACACCATATTTCATGGTTTAGGAAAAAAATCGTACAATGAAAAACTAATTTAAAAATACATTTAAATAAAAATCATGATTTTACAATACATAATTTGTTTTCTTTCAAAGTTTTCTAACAAACGTTTTTCGTTTTGGACACTTAGGGGTTAAGGAATCGCAACTGTTTGTGTTGCATATAAATAAAAAAATGCTTTATTAAATTTAAGCTCTCACGAATATTAAAACACGTGTTCGGAAAACATTCTAGAAGAGCTAACAGGAAACTCGGTCAGGTTTATCACTTTTTTATTTTCATTTTTTTTATTCAGACAATACGCAATTCACGGTAATTTATTATTATTTTTAGTGTATTTACAAATAGAGGAATACTCACACACATCACTGTCTTTCACGTAATAACCAAAATTATTATAACCTTTCGACAATAAAACCTATTTGACATAATACTTGAAGTTAATTACGACAGGGTAATGTATTTTGACTATGAACTTTTATTGGTCTTTTTAATATAATATAAACATTGGATAATTTGTGTTTAATTTAGTAATATTTTTTTTGGGCATTATTTTTATTTGGGCAACTAGCTCAAGGGTGCACGGCACACCTCAGCTTGGCTGTTCCCTGTTACATGCAATTCGCGATGAATCTTAGTTAACCTAGCTAACTATTCATATATATATATATATGAGTTGTTGAAACATATATGTGTACCAAGCATACATACCTCAACAACTCTTGCTTAACTTCGATGATCGGACGAGAATCGGTGTTTTCAACACTGTACCCGATACGGTGTTCCCTCACTTTTTGTCATACAAAAAGGTCGCCGATAATTATTTCAAAGACATTAGAAGTTTCACTTTAAAAATCATTCGAATTTAGCGACCTAAAAACGATTCTGAAGTCAATTAATCCTAACTATCCCCCGCAATGTTAATAAAAATATATATATTATATTATAGGTTATGTATACAAAACGATTTCGGCGTATTGTACAAACATTATAACAAAACGCAAGATCAAACAATCGGTCCGAATTTATACTTGATTAATAGCAGAAGATTTGATCGCTCAATAGCGATGTTTATGAATCATGTGTTTACTACCAAATACAGGCTGGAGGCGTTATATTAACAGTACTATTGTATACAGGTGGATGTTATATTTCAACAGCTGATTTACATGTTTATCTCTAGCAGGGATTCCCAAACTATTAGGGGCAAGAGACCTCTTTTCCAAAATGAATCAACGAAGCAGCGAGCAAAAACTGGTTTCAGATAAACTAGTCATAGATTGTTAGAATGAAAATTTCGTTAAAAAAAGTATTTTTGGTAGGAAAAACTTATGGGTTCGCGTCACCTGTGACCTTGACATGCTCGTCACGTATTACGCTTACACCAGACAAGCGGCACGTAGTATAACACAGCCTGTGTACATATAATATTGATTATTGTATTGAGTACTAGCTGACCCGTGCAACTTCGTCTGCACCAAATTGGTTATCACTGGTTTCCATTGTATTTTTAAACGCGAAAAAATTGAATAAAACTGATACCCGATTACAACCACAACTACCGTTTCCAATTGTGAATCCAAACTATCCACGGATTCACTAAAACATATACCCAGATTACATGTAATTTTTTTTTAAATAAGCCTAGTACCCGTTCGTAGTACTATCAAACACTTCGTTGTGTGTAGTCCGGTGAAGCTGTTAAGACCTTGCATGGTCAATAGTGTAGTCATTTCGAAGAAAAAAAAACATCTACCAGTATCAATTAAGATAAAAACTAACCTACATAAAACTAAATAAATATCTCTACCACTTACTTTATCATAACTATTCTCAACTTGTATTAAAACCTTTTTATACTCCATTGTATTAAAGAAAAATATATGAACACCGTATCGAAGCGTCAAACAGCGTCGTCAACTGTCACTTGCTTGAAACTATTGTCTAAGAGTTATAAACTGTTTCGAAAACGTATTTTAAATATATTTCCAATTTGTTTTTATAAATAATCTCTGTACCACTCACAAAATAGTACCTATCACCTTTTGGTAGTTTATCCATGTTGATATGTTTCTATTATAGATTATTCTAAATTGTTACACTAAATATTTGGCATTAAATTTATATCGTGTATTTGTCACACTTGATATTGGCGAAAATACCTACATAGGTAGAGGCCATACCGGAAAGAATCAATTAAGCCAGTTTTATATATTATATTCATCCGAACAACGGGCTATCTGGCTGCCGGTAAGAGTTGCGTTTATTTGTGTATATCGCACCTTTACAGACAAAAATATTGATTTTTAAAATTTAGGATGTATTTTTCATTAACTTTGAAACGTTATTAAAATGGAATTATTATTGTAAGACATTTATGGTATTGACAGTAATGTGCTTGATGCTATTTTTTGGAAATAAAAATAAAAGTAATCTTAATCCATGCTAGAATAGCAGTAATTTTATTATTATTATATTTAGATATAAATAAGTACAAATTTCATCTTTCACACAAATTCAGTTATTAACTCAATATTTAGACCGATTTATTGCTATAAAAATAATATGTGTATAGAATATAGCTATAGGTATAGTTTAGTGCAGTACTACTGGCTGCACGATAAAGATAGCAATAATTGTGGCAGCATATGTTATCGACGCATTTTTTTTTTTCGAAATGTATACGCTGTTGACCTGGAAAGGTCTTTACAGCTTCATCGAACTATTGAGGCGAGCGCTGAAAGCACTCAACCGACTTGAGATGTTTGGGCGACCAACTCAAGTGTGCACGGCACACCTCGGCTCGGGCTGTTGCCTGTTTTGTGCAAAAATCGCGACCTATCTGAGCTAACCTAAGCTAATCTATCTAGATATACGTATATAAGTTATTGAAACATGCATGTGTACCGGGCATGTGTGCCTCAACAACTCCTGTATGTATATTGTATCGGAGAAAATTCTCTTAACTATATAAGATAGGATAGGATGGAGAAAAATAAGGGTAAAACTCTTTGTCGTCTATTTCTCTGAAAAAGAAAAACAGCGTGTAAGCGTGTAGGCGTGCACGTGTGTATAGGTGATGACGGCGGCGTGATCTGTGGTTATGCGGGCGTGGACGTGAACACGCTTTGTTTGAAGAGATAGGCTGGTACTGATCTTTCGCTGACGTGATTGAATCAGGAGGGTCGGTAAAATGTGTCGCGGTCGTCTTCTATACTGCGCAGCGTTGGGTACGGGTTCATAGTTCGCGGCGGATACCACTAAAGGGCTGGGATGATTCGCGGCTTATTCGAAATAACTACGTATGAGTGATTTTATATACGCCCAGACAGAAGGCATCTCCAGGTCCCCGTGGAGATCCTTATTCCGGACGTATCATGGGGCACCGGTGATTTTACGTAGGGCTCGGTTCTGGAGAACCTGCAACTTTTGAATACGATTTTGCGCATGTGCAAAGACCGAACAACTGTACGTCATAATCGGACGGATGCAAGTTTTATATAAAGTGAGTTTATGTCTGGGGGATATTTTACTCTTATGACAAAGCAAACGATAGAGACGACCCAAGACCATAACGGCTTTGTTTCGCACTCTATATGTGTGTGAATCGAAATTTAAGTGTTTATCTAAAGTGACGCCGCGATATTTCACCTCGCCGGCCCAAGGTATTTCGGTTTCGTATAGACTGATAATCGACGCATATATTTAAGATGGCGTCAATCCCAAATCATACATTTACGTTTATTGTTGTTGCATTATATATGGTGAAATCTTAATATCAATAATGTTTAATAAAATGAAATTTGTTCTTTGCTAAAAAAAATAATTGGTTTGAAATTTATCATTTTTATTTATCAAATATATCAGCGGGTATATATATGATTGTTTATAGAAAAATATGTCTGACTGTGATAAATTCATGCTTTTAATTGTGTTTAAAAGTTACTGAAAAAAAATGCTCCTAAACCTATTCACAAATCAAAATTAATTAAATCAAAATGCGCATTAAAAATACAACGTTAACCGGCTACCAAGTGTCCTTTCGGGCTAATACCAACCTCTCACAGAAAACCGACGTGAAATAACAGTGCTTGCATCGTAGTGTTTCGTTTGGTCAGTAAGAGCGCCGGAAGCTCACCTCTCTTCTCCTTTTCTCCTTAGCCTTCCCTTACCCTCCTCCAATATATAGGTTGGCAACGCATTTACGACACTCCGGTGTTGCTAGTGTCTATAAAGGGTGGTGGTCACTTAACATCACGTGACCCACCTGTTCGTTTGCCTCCTATGATACAAAAAATATATATTGATATATTAAAGAACCAGGTATTCTAAAATTCTTGTTCTTTCAACGTTGCCGGCTCTTGTACTAAGGTGTCGCAAAAAAGTCTAGTTACGTTAACTACAAATTTTTGTTTTTCGTTATCCTGAAGAGCCCCTTGCGTTTTATGAGACAAAAAGTATCCTGGATGTAGCCTTGTAATATCAGTTATCACTGTGTTAAATTTCGTTAAAAATGGCTTAGTACTTTCAGAGTAATACGGGCTTAGATTCTAGACTTTAATCCTAAATCCTGGAAAACTCTTTGCTTTTTATGGGATAAAAAGTACATTTGATGTAATCTCGTTATATTAGCTTTCACTATGTCAAGTTTCGTCAAGATTGGTTCAGTACTTTCAGAGTGATGCGTGTGCATAGGGACAGACAGACAGACAGACAGACAGACAGACAGACAGACAGACAGACAGACAGACAAAAATTGTAAAAAGATTATTTTTGGCTTCTATATCGATAACATAGTCTACCCTGATTAACATTTTCAAAAAATATTTAATGTACAGATTTCGACTTGTTACAGTTTTATTATAGTATAGATAGATAGATAGATAGATATAGATTAGTTATTAACAATTTTGTGGACGTTTCGAAGCAGTTGAAATTTTTGAACCCGATTGTTATGTAAGCGTAGCCTTGAGGTAAAGATGGCGGCTCCATACTAATTGCACGATCGACGGGGAGACGGTTCGAACCCCGTCATTTTTTTTTGGTTATTTGTTTTTTTTATGTTGCCTATATAGCTTGAATTTTTAGCTAATCTGTCTGCTGTAAATAGCACAAAGGAAAATTACCAAAATCCATTAAGAATCTCATGAACTACAAATTTTTTACTTTCGTCCGTTATTCTGGAGAACTCCTTGCGTTTTATGGGACAAAGAGTATCCTGGATGTAGTCTTCTAATATTAGTTATCACTGTGTCAAATTTCGTTAAAATTGGTTCAGTACTTTCAGAGTAATTCGGGTTTATATTCTAGATTTTAATCCTTTATCCTGGAGAACCCTTGGCGTTTTATGAGACAAAAAGTATATTTGATGTAATCTCGTAATATTAGCTATCACTATGTCAAGTTTCGTCAAGATTGGTTCAGTAGTTTCAGAGTGATGCGTGTGCATAGGGACAGACAGACAGACAGACAGACAGACAGACAAAAATTGTAAAAAGATTATTTTTGGCTTCTATATCGATAACATAGCCTATCCTGATTAAAATTTTCAAAAAATATTTAATGTACAGATTTCGACTTGTTACAGTTTTATTATAGTATAGATTGAGATTTTGCAGTCAGTGATTTATATGTCAAATAAATAAATTATCATTCCGAGTGAAAATAGATGTCAAAACCAGAGTAATAGTAATAATTTCAACATAAAAATTACGAAATTTAAATAATTTGGACTATAATGGATTTAAAAATTCAAAAACAACACAACTATTCCATATTTTGGGTTTTCACTTCCGTCAGAAGGCCTTATGACTGCTTCGTTTATTTTTCTATTTGATTTACAAAATGAATTAGTTCCAATATCAGTTTATAGATTATCCTACATGTATTTAACTATTCACTGTTAGTTGACATTAAATTACCTAATGTATTTATTTATAACGACGAACAATCTAATGGTCATTGCTTCTGATTCGTTTTAATAAGAAAAAAAAAAACATTAAACTTCCTGACCCAATAAATCTCAAAATAAATATCTCTACGTAACTTATTTTTGTATAACCCGTCGGCGTGTAAGGTACATTCGATGAAAAAACTCAATGATGTAACGGAATAAATAATAAAAAGAAAATCATTCATAAATACTTCTATTCCCAGTTGGGAGTACATGTTCCCTCGAATACCGTCTCGGTCACAACTCCAGACGGTTTTATATTTAGCCATACCGACTTTTTTCGTCTCCATCAATGTATTTTTGGTTGCAAAATACAGTTTCGGCGCATTCAGCGATAAACATATAAACCGAGCGAAAGCTTTTGTAGTGCTTTACGGCTTTTATAGTCCCGGGGCATTGTGAATAGATGATATAAAGATGAAAAAAGATGTTTTACATTGTTACTTTCATCTCTATGTATATTTATCAAATAAAGGAGTGGGCAGCGGTAGTAAAATGTTGAATATTAAATCCCAAAGTGTCAACTAGATCTCGTAGCGATTTATGTTGCTTCTGGGTTGGTTTCAAACGTGACTGTTTTAGTTGTATTGATGTTTAATTAATATATGATAATATAAAAATAACACATGAAAATATATTGAAAGAATCTGGAATTATATGTTTCAATGTGAGGAATCCAAAATAAAAACATTGTATGTATCAGTGTTTACGAGCAGAGTAAGTGAAACTTCTTTGTATGAAATTATATTTATATAAGTGTTAATAAAATATAACTATACTAAGATCCGTACTATGAATACTTAACTATACATTTACTCATTTTGTATACTACTAGACCCAGACTTATACTTACACATATTCACACATATACATAAATAGTAAATAAACGTTAAAAAAATCCCAATCGTGCTATAAAAATTTTCACATCAGAAAATAGTGAGAAAAAATCTTCTAAATCTAGACAAGTACGAAAAAAATTGTTGAAGTTGATCAAGCATGAGGAGAGGAATTACAAATAATATGCATACAGAATTTTTATACAAATATTCATGATGGCCTGCGACTACGCCCTTGTTAGATTACAAAATAACATATAAAAACAGTAAGACATAAATTAATAAAAAAATTGTCCATGTAAAATAATGTGCGCCAAAAGATGCTTAAATTTATCAGGAAAGAAGTTGAGACAGAAATTACAAAAAATAAGTAAAATAAATGAATATACACTGAAAAGTAAAAAATGGTCTAAACAATCAACCTCTGCATAAACACTCTTTTGAATATTTATTAAATTTCCAAAATATCTACACATATAATAAGAATGTAAATTTAATGTGTCTGTCCTTTTTACATTTTTATGAAAAAAACTGTTGCGTGTGTCTTGGAATAAGTAATTAAATACGTCTCAATCATTTTTAGAAATGTCTGTCTGTCTGTTTGTTTGTATGAACCCACATCACTGCTAAAATACTGCTTTCACAATAATACTCAAACGAAAATCATAAAGCATATCCTCGAGTAACATCTAGTCGTTCTTTCATTAAAATCGGTTTACTCTATCGAAAGTTATTCTAATTTTAACGAAAACGCGACTAAGTACGAGGAAAAAGTAGTGAGAAATGTACTTGATACATTCAGATGATTTAATTATTACATTCTTACATAATACATTCGAAAAACGTCGCGGGCACAGCTAGTACATAATAAAAGACATGTCTACACGGTTAAATGTCAAAGTGACATTTTGTTTACCCTTTGCAATACGAAAGTTTATTCTTAATTCGGAACAAAAAGTGACAAGTTCGGTAAACGGTAGAATTTGACATTTCATAATAACATGACCGGAGTAATAATTTTTTTCGCGAGTGTACCCGTTTTGTGTGTGACCTATTTTTTTTTTAATAATACGCTCGAATTTTAAGAAAGGTGTCGGAGATGCGTGTTTTTAATTCACTTTGAACTTTCCGATGCTTTCATTATATTTTAGGCTGCAACTAAATTTTATGGCTAATATTGATGCGATAACAAAACTTTAAGAACTAGTAGCCTCCCGCGACTTCATCCGTGCTGCTTATTTACAAAGCACTATATAAGAGATTTATTTAATTTGAAAGAAAATATGAAGCACATCTTTTTTATTCTCTAACTGTATTACCAAATACCGGTTTTCATAGCTCGCGTGATACAGTGACACAAAATCCTTACATCACTTCGACAACATTACACATATCACTTTCACACACGTGCACGCATACATGCTTACACATAAAAGGGGAAGGGTTTTATTTTTTTCCCTTATCGAACTGAAATAGTTTAGAAAAATTATCCGACACAAGATACATATAAGAGTTGTTGAGGTATGTAAACTTGGTACACATATATGTTTCAATAACTCATATAAGTATGAATATGTAGCTTAGGTTAGCTCAGTTAGGTCGTGAATTGCATGTATCAGGCAACAGCCCAAGCCGAGGCGTGCCGTGCACCCTTGAACTAGTTGCCAAAATAATATCGGCTGAGTGCCACCCACAAGCGCTTGCCTTAGTAGTCCGGTGAAGCTGTTAAGACCTTGCTAGGTCAATAGCGTAGTTAGATCGAAAAAAAAAACAATTTTCATAAATGTACTAATAGATTTTCATACAAATTGTCATCTCCTTTTTCAGTAACTTAGCAATCTGTTACACTTTTTTTTTTACTTTTTTTAAGTTCCGATAATAAAGAAAAACATGTAATGTTACCGATATTTGTGTCGCGCTATCTTAAAGCAATATTGTTCGGGCTTGACACAATTGTGTCTTATAATTCGACTAGCTGTGCCCGCGACTCCGCCTGCGTGGTAATGTAAAAAAACAGCGACTAATAAAATCATCAATGTATTATTTACTTTTCTCTCGTACTTAACTCGAGCCGTCATTAAAATTACAATAACTTTTGATAGATTGGACCGATTTTAATGAAATAAAGACTAAGTTACTCTCGAGGAACAGAGAGATAGACAAACGTCTTTCATTTGTAAGAATTATTGAAATGTATTTATTACTTACCCGATTAGGCCTCCCACGGCAACGGCTCAAGCCTAGGTTCGATCCCTCGGTAGGGAGCCCTTGAGTGCGTTGCTTGCGCGATACGATGACACACAAGTATACATCACTGCTACAACACTACACGATGACCCCCCACACACGTGCACGCCTACACGTTACACATTTTGGTGGAAGGGTTTATTTTTTTTCCCTTATCGAACTGAAAACTCTCAATTTTCCGATAATAATATATGGAGGAGTTGTTGAGGCGTGTATGCCTGGTACACATATACGTTTCAACAACTCATATGTATATAAATAGTTAGCTAGGTTAGCTAAGATAGGTCGCGATTTTGCAGGCAACAGGCAACAGCCAAGCCGAGGTATGCCGTGCACTCTTGAGCTGGTTGCCAAAATAAAATCGGCTGAGTGCCTTAAGCGCTCGCCTTAGTAGTCCGGTGAAGCTGTTAAGACCTTGCTGGGTCAATAACGTAGTCATTTCGAAAAAAAAAAATAAAAAAAATATTACTTATTTCTAAACGCGTGTAACAATTTTATTTAAGAAAATCGGAAAAGTACATATAGATTACAAGCCCATGGAAAAAAATGACCTGTGAAATGTACCAACGTGAATAACACTTAGAAGGCTATTACTATATCTATACTAATATATAAAGCTGAAGAGTTTGTTTGTTTGTTTGTTTGTTTGGTTGAACGCTATGATCTCAAGAACTACAGATCCGAATTAAAAGTTTCTTTTAGTGTTAGATAGCTCATTTATCGAGGATGGCTATAGGCTACATATCATCACGTTAAAACCAAAAGGAGCTGAGCACTAATGAAGAATGTCTCAAAATCGGGCTACTTTGGAAGCTTCCGCTACATGTTAATGTCAGTATTATATGCGTTGCCATGGTAACGCGATAACATTCTATCGAAAATATTTTCATGGTTTATTTTGTGTTCCTATTCAAAAGGTTTATTCTACGATACTTTTGTTTCCAATTTTTAATTATACGTGGTACGTTTATATCGGAAACATTTCTAAAGTTTATTTTGTGTTGCTATTCAAAATGTTTAGTAGTAATAATATTCGTCCAATAAGATAGCCGAAGGAATTAATCCATACTGCCAATTCTGAAGTTGTCAATATAGGTATTTTTCTTCTATGTCCAAGATAATGTTAAGGTATAAGAGCCAAATACTCTATATAATATTTCGTAAATTTTTATATTCTTAATTTTCAAGACACAGAGTTCATGCTTCGCGGTATTATTTTTCTTTCATTTCACTTATGCAAAATAAACGAACCATATCACATAAAACGTCACAAATTTAACACAATATAGAGACAAATCACACAAGATTATTAATAGAATATAAATCCACTAGATGACAGACTAAAATTCCGCCAAAAACTCCTCAGAAAATTTATTTCTACTTTAGTTTTGTTCCCAATTCTTGATTTGTGATATATTACGTGTAATAAAAGTAAAGTGAGTGTATTTTATATTAGAAATATATGAGATGCTACAAATATCAACATTTTTTTTAAATTCTATCGATATGTCTGTTGTGTTTTTTTTATTTGTTCCGGGTAATCTCCGAAACGGCTAGACCTATTTGAACGGGAATTTTACGGGCAAATAAGTAACTAATTGGCTGTTTTATTTTAAGCTAGCGGGTTCAGCAGACGTTGCCCGCCCTGATAATAAGACAAACTACTACCTTGCTACCTAATACCTTGCCCAAGAATCATTTTATATATTGGTAAAAACGACATGAAGATGTGTTCTATAGTTTTTGATCTTATCGCGAACATACATATAGACAGACATGGAATAGGACTTTGTTTTACACTATGTAGTGATAAACTGTTATCCGTGCATTCGTCGTTCGTGTGACGTGCGCTGTACTGGACTCCAAGAATAAATATATACATATGTATATGTATTGATGCCAAAAGGCAGCAAACAGGCTGACGGCCCACCTGATGGTAAGTGGTTACCATCGCCTATGAACAACTGCAACACTAAGGGCATTGCTGTTGTAATTGAAAGTCGTATGTTTATATTTGATTTAAATTATAGCAAGGTATGATAATAACTTAAATATATCGACACTATGGACATATTATATCTATATAATAAAAGGTTTAACACATATTGTTCGATAATGTTTAGCTTAATATTTTCATTACTTTCTTATATAGTGTAAGTGAGCACTGAGGCTGATATATAACAGTTTAAAGTTCCAGTTATGTGGCTGATGATAAATCCCTTTCCATTCGATTCACTATTAGTATACACATATATAATGTACACGTTACCTGTTACAGTAGATGTGCGTGTGATACTTACAGTTATTTTTGAAAGAGTATTATTGTAATTTACACTAGATGTGTGATCACAATTTTAAACATCTAATATATTTAAAAAAAGGGCGTGCGAAGCCGCGGGTAACAGCTAGTCATGAAATAACTCTGAGCGCTATGCCGTCATTTCTGAGCGGTACAGGTGAATACGTGAGTAAATGGATTTTTTTCAGGTACAAGTGAGGAATTATGACTAATTATTGATGTAAATCTTTTTTATAGCTTATAGATGATTAAAAATAAATGTCGAAAACATAGCGCCGTACTAAATTGGTGGGGCCGGAAGTTAGTGAAAATTTTTAATTCGCCGGTAAATGTAGAAGCAATATATGTAGTACTTGTATATATGTTACTGTACGGCATTTGTGTAATTCTTTTTGTATACATACACAGATACTTTACTCATGAACGCCGTACATGAAAATATGTACAGTAATAAATGACCTATATTGCTTATACAATTACTGGCAAATTAAACATTTTCCCTTACTTCTGGCAGCACCACTTTAGTACGGCACTAGGTTTTTCGACATTTATTTTACACGTTCCTCACGTGTAACTGAAAATAAATTTCATTAGAAAAAAAAAGTTTAATCTGAAATCTCTAGTTATTTAAGCGATATATTTAAAAACGAGAGACGAAATAGAAAATGCGATTGTTAAAAACGGCGTAGGAGAATCAAAAGCTCATGTATAGTTTGTTATATAAATATATAAATGTTTGAAATGTATATATACATAGGGCTATGTCTAGATTAAGCGCACTAAGCTTCGCGTTAATAAGTTGTTAGAACTAAAGAGTTGTATATTATTACATTTTTTTCATGTGAATTTAGACTTCCTGTTTACAATGTATCATACCTCACACAATGTTAGGGTTATATGCATTTATTTATTCACTAACTGGTTAAAACTGTTTTTTGGTTTCATTAAAGATACGTGTTTTCTTTTGATTGATTATGGGCTGTATTTTTTTTTGGTCTATTTTTGTCCTGTTTACAAGTTTTAAGTCAACTTTGTGAAATTGTATAATTACTGTGCTTAGTTTCGAACAAAAATTGTAACGATATTTAGCTTGGAAGTAAAACTTTAGTTAAAAGTCCTTTCACTGGTTTTAATTTGCAATAAATAGTTCCCATGATAAAATAAACTGTATTCTCTTGATATAAGTGCAATCATTGCCACACTTCAATGGAAAAATATAGAACTTTATATTTCTGTGTAAAGTTTGGCAATATGTACAAAATAATTTCAACTAACAACAGTCGAGTTTTTCTTTTGAAATTTAGTCCATCGTTTTATTCATAAAATTAAATTAGCCATTATTGTTAAATTTGTTTAATATAATTTAGCTATTGTACACAAATGACATTCATTAGTAATAGTAACATGAACCATTAATGCTGAGTTATCTCAAAAACGTATTGGTTACTTGAAGAATTAAACTATTCAAAGTTTTTAACTCGAAACTACTAATTGAAAACCCACTTTAATGAGGACTTTTCACGTCTTTTAAGAAATAATAATCTTCAGTAAGGCAGATATGTTACTAGAGTGGTAAAATAAAAATAAAAATTACTAAGTATTTACGCAGAGGTATTTTCCTATACTCCATCATTTACTGAACAGTGAACACGCGTTTGGCAACAGCTTTTACAATATTACCAATATGTATAATCCATCGAGTTACCCACTTATCTAATATAGAAGCGTTGATTATGATTTTCTAATAGCTAAAAAAGTGTAGCAAATTATAGGAAAACGTAATTAAATTGTATAATATTGCGGCGGTAAAACAGATCTATGGTAAGTTATCAATCTATTTGTTTCGCAACGCTCGTAGAGTAGCGTAGACCGACAGTCTATAATTACAACGATTCCGGAGTCATTCTCAGCCCTAAGTTCGAGAAGTGGTTGCGGTAGTAAAATCCGGGTATGGCTCGGGCGGCCGCCCGTGTCAATAAACTTGTCTGGGCGGGCGCCGCTAGAAATAGCGCGCGCGAGACGGCGCGCGGCGGCGGGACGCGTACCGTCCGCAAAAACGCTAATCGTTATATTAACAATTTTTATTTTATAAACCTAATTAAATAAAAATATGATTTTCCTATTTGTAGGCGTCATAACGCGGTGCTATTTCTATTATTGAGAGAAAAGATCGTGGGTTCGATGCCTCTTCATGACTAATTTTATGTGATTAGCATTATTGTAAATTATATGTTTGAGTATTAAATATTATATGTAAATATTAGGTCTTTACCTATGAAATTGTCGTTTTGTATGAAAAAAATTAAACGATTTTTTTTCATGTAGTTTTTATTTGTGTTAATCGAAATAATCACCCATACAATCAATGTATCTTTGCTAAAGCAAGGGCAGTGTATTGATGCCCTTTTTAAAGAAATCAGCTAGACGGGAGGCAACAAATTCTTCAAAGGCATTTTGTACTGCCTCTCGGGTATTGAATTTTTTTCCCGCCAAGGAGTTATCCAAATTCTGGAAAAAGTAGTAGTCTGTAGTTGCAAGGTCTGGTGAGTAGGGCAGATGACGGAGAACTTCCAACGCCAGTTCTTGCAACTTGGAGACCGTCTGCTGTGCAGTATGAGGTCGCGCGTTGTCGTGCAGGAGCAGCGGAGATGAGCGATTGACCAATGCTGGTTGGAGATGTGCCAGCTTCTCCATCATTGTGTTCAGTTCTTCACAGTACACATCTGCAGTAATGCTCACCCCGTTTGGTAAGAAGCTGTGATGAATCACACCGGCGCTAGACCACCAAACAATGACCATCACTTTTCTAGGGGTAAGTTTTCGTTTAGGACATTGTTTAGGTACTGAACTAGGATCCAACCAAGTTGCTGAGCGCTTGCGGTTATTAAACAGAATCCATTTTTCATCGCAGTTAACAATGCGGTTCAAAATTCCTTCATTTGTATGTCTGTTGAGCAGTGCAAGGCACGTCATTGAGTTCGTGGGGCACCCATTTGTCAAGCTTTTTTATCTTGCCAATTTAACGCAAATGGACCAATATTATTTTGACGCTAACGTCGAAAGCTACTGCTAATTCAGCCTTAGATTGTGTATCATCATTATCCACAATCGCCTTTAATTCGTCATAGTCGACCAAAGTCTTCGGACGACCGAAAGGTTCATCTTGTAGGTCGAAATTCCCAAAGTGGAAGCGAACAAATCAATAACGGGTGGTACGTTGGTTTGTAGTGTTAGCACCGTAAACGTCGGTGATGTTGCGTGCCGCTTGTGCCGCGTTGCTGTCACGACGGTACTCATATTCCATAATTACTCGAATTTTTAACGTATCCATGATGACAAAAAAGATTGAAATGCGATGAAAATTTAACACTAATCAATAAACAAATGACTACTTTCGGAAAAAGAATTCCATGTTTTATAATAAAATAAATTTAAAAATAGAATTCTTAGCCCAACAAAAAATAATTTGATTTGAAATGGCCAGTACTGTAGAACGGCAATTTCATAGGTAAAGACATATTATTTAAAATGGCTTTTAGTGAAGTAAAATGTTGTGTTGATTAATTTTTACAAAAAGGTTCAATTTGCTATGATTGCCGCAATAAATTTTTTATGCGTAAAATGTAATTACGTAATTGTTTTAACATGCTGACCGTATCACACTTCATATTCTTTTTCCCATAGCGCGCATTTTCGAATTGAGACATTACATATTTTCACATACAAACGGCCGCGGAGTGTGTATCCAGTTACACTGCTGATTTAAACAAATACACTTAATTATATGTTTTATACAAATCGGTAATGTATTACGTAGAAGTTTGTTTTCACGAACTATACCACGCTTAATCACATGTTTCGTGTATATTAGATACTGTATTACTTTAAAAATTATTTATATTGTGCAGTGTGTAAAATTAGACTGGCTTTGTGGTAACGCCCTAGTGGATTTTATTATTGAGATGTATCGCGGATTCGATTCTAATTCAGAAAAAGTTTTTCTATATTTAACATGGCGCTTAATATTTGTAACTAATGAGCACGGCGGATGTTGTCCCGGTCAGATAATAAAATAAACCTTGAAGTTAGACTTATGCTGTGCCTGACTTTTTTATAGGCATTATCAAACTCTACAACTTTTCTTTACAATTGAATCATATTTCGACCGTTTTTTCTCTGACTTACTTTGCAAATTCGAATACCACGAAAAAGTCTTTTCATTTTTGGGGTAATATATAATCTATGACACTCACAAATAACGTGGCTTCCTATTGGTAAAATATTTTTTTTTTTATCGGATTAGTAGATCCGGAGATTATCCCACACAACGTCACAATTTCAAGGTGGTAGAGCCACGCTGAAGCTCTTACTGATTTGAGCATGAATGGCCGACCCACCGGGGCAATACCACCCTCTCACAGAACACCGACGTGAAGTAACAGTGCTTGCATTGTTGCGTTTTGTTCGGTCAGTGAAAGCGCCGGAGACCTACCTCCTCTCCCTCCCTGCAACCCACACTCTCCTCCCTCCTTCTCCCCTTTTCCTTAAACACAGGATGGTAACGCACTTGCGACTCCTCTAGTGTTGCTAGTGTCTATGGACGGTGGTTGTCACTTAAGATCAGGTGACCCACGTGTCCGTTTGCCCCTATGATATAAAAAAAAACATACAAACTCACAGACTTTACCTCTGTATAACATTAATATAGATATAGTAGTTTATGATATATTTATATATAACACGTGAGTAATATCAGTCTATGAGCGGCCCACTATTGGACTAAAGACCTATTTATTATTATTTCTGTATTGTTGACTCTCGATTCCGAGATATCGATGAATAAATCCGAAAGAATGATCAGAACATAAGGGGTTCAAACCTGGGTGAGATTTACCGCCACCGCAGCTACAGATTTGATAGTTATTAGATGCAAACAATGTGCTCTATCTCAGTTCTCCATTTTAAATTAGGTAAGGTTAGATTTGCGATAATAATAAAACAAAGTGTAACCTAACCTAACCGAATATAGGCGGGAAAAATTGAAAACAACTTTAGTTAATATGTAAATATCCGTCACCGGTCAAAATACTAGACCTCCTGTTAATTATGATTACATTAAATCAAATGGTCCAATGTTTTTAAATTATTATCCGTTAATAAAAATTAAATAAATATTGTAAGATACATGGATGAGATATATGATAGTTACATTCTTATTAATAGTGTATATACGTATGTAAGTTTATTTGTTTAACAACATTTTCAGGACTAACTACTTAACTGATCACCCTGAAATTTTGCATTCACATATGATGAGTACCCTTGTCGTGGATACAAAAAAGAACGTAGGGTACATTGCATTAAGAAAAAATCTCGGCGGTCATAAGGACTGTCTACATAATTTTAAACTTTAAGCAATGGAATTTAAACTGTGTTCTCTTTTGCATTTGTGTATTAATTATAGTTTAAATAATTTAAATTTGATAATTTATAAAATGAAATTATTATCATTAGCTTCCCTTTCACATATATTGCAACAACGAATAATCATTATATACTTTTATACAGTTTATTAATTCATGAAACATATAATAAGTTGCTACTACTAATACTACGCGTCGCTAGTGTGACGCAAGTCGCGAAAGCGCAACACGGTCAGTCATGCTTATTACCATATCATGACGCAAAGTTATAAATTCATTTCCTGCCAAAAAATACCGATCAACGCGCCTAAAGAAGTTTTCACTTCAGAAATACTGTTACCAAGGTAAAGGAAAAATTAACGAGAGCAAAGCTGCGGGCATAACTGTATATAATCTAAAAAAATAATTACTACAAGCATTATTCATAAACTTATTGATAAACTCTATTTAGTTTGTTCGGATTTTTTCAATGACTGAGATGTTTTTCGAACAGGTGGTAATGTCTTATGCTAATAATATTTACAATTTAAAATGTATACTTTATTCCATCATGATTTTTTACTAACACGCCTCCTTGTCTATGTCATGTTGCATTTTGTAATTATGGATTTCAAATTTAAGCCAGTACAGTTTTATGCGATTATGCAATTTTTACTGTGTAACTAACTAAGCGCCCCCTCTTTTTTTATTTTTCTACAAAATTAAACAAATTTAGTAAAATTTTAAAATTAAGTTTTTTTTACGTCAGTGAATTTTGGTTAATAACTCGCTTATGGAAACTTTGGGAAAATTCGTTTAAAATTTCTGAAGATTACTGTGTTCAAACAGGCAGACGGTTACGTTTTCAGGATACTGATTTATTGTCATAATATCAATCAGTTTTTGACAAATATTTTTAATGTACATACACGAGGATTCTACAGTTTTAGTATAGTATAGAAAAGTAATTATCTGGCAGGTGTGGCAGGTGCAGACGCCGATACTAGGCGTGTGTTTACACCCTCCGCTACTTAGTCCTTGGACAGTCCAAAACCGTAAAGGTTTAAGCTTCACACAAACGAATGAATACCTTATGAGGCATAGTTCAACAGAATACTGACAATAAAGTTAAAAAAAACGGATTTATTACAAAACTTGAACAATCGAACACATTATGTAAAATTACAATAGTTATATAAAATATGTTATTAAATTTCATGCCGATAGATGCAAGTATTGGTATTGATATATAAAAATATCTTTTAACAAGGTTATTTACATATGAATCTATTGTAGAGAATAGACGTCCTTTGGATTTGCAACGATTTGCTGCATTTGTATGCACACATACCTTTGAAAAGAGCCCTATGACCCTGCAGTGGATTGCTTACAAGCTGATGTGATGTGATTTTACTTTACTCAACGAGTTTAATAAATTTGAATACGCAATAAATTTTGAAGTCTAATTAAAATGTAACTACGAATATGTATAACAATAAAATAACAATTATTATATTAATTATACGGTGCACTTTAATAAGCTTAAACTTTGTCACTTTGATAATTTCCGTCAAGTCAATAAAGTCAAGCGCTTCATGAATTGATTTGACGAATCCTGATCGGAATACAAAAATGGTATATACTATTCTTTAGGGTTCTGATAGTAATTTGCCCAAAGTAAGAACTACAGTCAAAACCGGATATAACAACATTGAGGGGACTAGAAAATTTGGACATTATATCCGATAGTTGTTATAAGCAATACATATACACAAGTACAACTACATCGTTATATTATCATAGGTATCTATCTAGTATAGGCATAGGTTATGTATATGAACTTATTTTCAAATGAAATGCCAAAAGAGAAATAAAAATGTTTATTAAAAACTAATTAGAGTACAAAATGTACTTCGCTGCCTACAATACAGGTTATAAGAGTACACTAGTTCTAAAAGTAATCAGTCATTTTAGCCTGTTTTTTTTAAGCCCAGTCTCAAATATGTTTTCGTTTTACTTTTCATACTCCTCAAGGTATCATCTGTATTAAGCTGGTCGCTAAAGGTTCGTGCTTTTACAAAACTGTTATATTAGGTAGCGCACAAAATAATATGTGTGAATTATTAAAGGTCAAATGACCAGGAAGAGATTCCGATGGGGTGGGAGAAAGTGCGAAGGTCTAAATACTCGTAGTCCTTCAATGCTAACTAATAAGATCTAAAATCGTTCGTATTGTTTGATTTTGCTGGGCCAAGTAAACGGTTGGCCGTTATAGTAGATGAATATCGATAAAGTTTCGTCGTTGTAAGCGGTATGTCGCTACATCCAATGTTGTTATAGGCGGTATGTTTACTAGGGATTCGGCCGGGACCTTACACTCTGGTTGTAATATCCGATCGGTTGTTGTAAACGATGTCGTTATAATCGGTTTTTACTGTATTTTGATAATATTAAATTTAACGTGGGAAGTGCGAACCATAAAACACAACTCGCTAATGAAGTAAAATCACGAGTATCTAGGTTAACAATTTGTTGTCATATTTACGTAGAAACTAACAAAAATCTATAACGTTGAATTAGAGAATAATTTATTATTTATATGAAATAAAAATGTTTTTTGTAAATTAAATAATTACATATACATTTAAATTAACTTTTTTTTTTTTTCGAAACGACTACGCTATTGACCCAGCAAGGTCTTAACAGCTTTACCGGACTACTAAGACGAACGCTTAAGGCACTCAGCAGATTATATTTTGGCAACCAGCTCAAGGGTGCACGGCACACCTCGGCTTGGCTGTTGCCTGTTGCATGCAAAATCGCGACCTATCTTAGCTAACCTAGCTAACTATTCATATGTGTATGAGTTGTTGAAACGTATATGTGTACCAAACATACACGCCTCAACAACTCCTCCATATATTTATTATCGGAAAATTGAGAGTTTTTCAGTTCGATAAGGGAATAAAAAGTAAACCCTTCCACTTTCATGTGTAAGCGTATAGGCGTGCAAGTGTGTGGGGGTGATCGTGTAGTGTTGTAGCGGTGATGTATATTTGTGTGTCACCGTATCGCGCAAGCAACGCACTCAAGGGCTCTCTACCGAGGGATCGAACCTAGGCTTGAAATGGTTACGCGGGCGTGGGCGTGAACACGCCCTGTTTCGAAGGACAGGCTTGTACTGATCGTTCGCTGACGTGATTAAATCAGGAGAGTCGGTAAAAATGTGTCGCGGACGTCTTTTATAACGCGCAGCGTTAGGTACGGGTTCATAGTTTGCGGCGGATACCACTAACGGACTGGATTTTTAATTAACGCGTTTGTTATTACTTGCAACGACTACAACGCCACCGTGAAATGGACTGTAAAAAAGTGTTTATAAAATAACACTTAGGCATGCCAAATTTTATGGTGACATATATACTAACAGCTTTTGTTTATATAAAAATTGCTTCTATAGTGATAGCGTTTCTATATTTGTGGAAATTAAGTTTTAGCATTACTGTTATGGTTCTGAAAATTAAATGACTATAAGAAAGTTCGTTTTTTCTGTGTAACATAAGCTATCTTCTATTATTATTTTATTATCCTTAAACGAATCCGCGGCATGTTTACTATTGTTAACTAAAATTATAAATGAAAATGTAAGTTAGTTTGTTACAGTCATTAATTCAGAAAAAAATACTACTTTCGAGGGATAGCTCAAATCTACAATAACACAATCGAAGCCGCTGGCAAAAACTATTTTACTATAGTTTACAATTTACAATTCATACAATATTGGTATCAATGCCATAAAAAATATTTAAAATTCCAATAACTTTAATTAAGAATAGGAATCCGCTGAATTTTTTTAACGGGTATGTCAATAGTTTGTGCGTTTCATCACACACTCGGTTCCGTATAAATGTTAGCTCCAACGTGTACTATATCTAGTGGCCCACGTCCTAATGAACTTAATGTTAATTAGTAAGAACCGGTGCGAAGCAGTTTTTACCGACCGTCATTGTTACCTACGCGACTCGACCGCGTTTCCCACGAACTCAACCATTGTAACGTACGCGTACTAAACATCGTTATTTTATCTATCAAACGTTAAGGTTATACCTGAGGATCAATAGCCAATGTTTGCGACCAATATTTGTAGCAAACATTTGAGGTAATAATGTGTCGCTACATCACATAATAAAAAAAATAATAAACTGACTTCAATATCTAAAAACACTAAAGAAACAACAAGGCTAAAAAAAACGAATATAATTATTTTATTACATTAAATAAAAATATTAGTATATATGTGCTACCTAATAATGTACTTGTAGCCGTTGCATTCACAATTGACGAAGATATCGATTAACATATATAAAAAAATAGCCAAACATAGTAGCCTCCTCCTTTTTCGAAATCGGTCAAAAATTAGTTAAGTCCAATTTTAGCCGTTTCTAATATTTTACGTTATTTTTCAAGATATTTAAATTTTGTACATTTAAAGTATAAATATCGTAAAAAAATCTAAAAACCTTTTTGAAGACAAAATTTGAACTTTGTTTTCGGTGTACAAAAACTGGAAATTAAAAAAAATAAGCTTGAAACAGGAACGATTAAAATTGGATTGAACTCATTTTAAAATCTACCAACACAAAAGCAATTGTTTAGTTGAGGATTGCCAAGCAAATAATATCTCGACTTTCACAAGACGTACCTAACACGTCGGTTTGTTTAGATTACAGAATATGTCAAAGTAATATATATACCCAGTACAATCTAAACCATTTACCTGCTAAATATTCGAGTGAAAACAAATCATACACATAAAAATCTCTTTAAAATTGATCTAATAGTCGAGCAGTTGTATAATCTATACGGTATTCCGACTTATGAAATAATTTATCAGAGAGCTTCTCGAAATGTTTTTATACATTGCAGATTTTTGCGTTTATCCACAATCTCATTTGACACATGACGATCTGATCTAAGTAACTTAACCTAAATATCTAAACTCAGAGACGACTGGCTCTCAAGTGCGGCTTCTAGAACACACCAACAGTTGTCTGTCGACAGATGTTGAACTTGAAGGTGATAGCTACCCAAGCGAATTTAGAAAAAACTCTAGCACCATGCAAGGCCTCAGGTCTTTGACACGAAAGGCAGGTATTCTCTAACTTATCTTTAATGAAAGTGTCCGATCAAAATAAGGAGAAAAAGCTTTGATGTCATGTTTTAGATAATTTTCTTATCCGATCAGTGTCTTAGTGGTTTTGATTTTGTTTGTACTGTAAATTATACTTTGTAATTTTTGAAACGGCTGTACTGTATTGATGAGAGTTTTATTGGTAGACACAAGGCATTATATTGGTTACACAGCATTCAGTTTTTTCAAATTTAACAAAGGTAACCTAAAATCGATTCAATATACCGGCTAATAAATTAAATAAATAGTAAATTTATAATTTAAAAAAATTAAAAACAGATCTTATTTAGCTCAGCCGGGTGAATGAAGTCACGGCAATCGGCTATTCTAATAAGCGTCTAATATGAAAAAAAAACCCGATACAACTTCTAACAATAATATAAACGGTCGTGAACAATTTCTCACAAAACGGTCGGCAAGCTGGCAAAACGTCCGCGCCTTGACCTATCTACAGCTAATTATTGGCAATGAAGCTTAAAAAACATCCATTGAAACAAGCGATGTAAATATAGAAACTATGTTTAAATTCTATTCGAAAATGAGGAGTTTCTGTAAACAGGTTACAGATTTTAACACACGCATTACAACTAATATACGAGATAGAAGACAAAAATTGATTTTACAACCAGATTTCAGGAGAAAAGCTTTATCATTGAAGGGAAAGAGTTTAAATACTATAGGTACTGTTTTTTTATTTATTAATTTTATTTTTAAATTAAAAACAATATTGTAAATTATTTATATTGCTCCGGATGTATGTATTTTACAGTTTAACAAAGTATAATAAAGAATATTCTAGAAGTAATCTATTGAAGAAGGAAAACTTTTGGTTCCTATTTTTACTCGTCGCGCGCTCAGAGGGCTTTGAAATTTGGCTTAATTCGGCATATCGAGAAGGAATGCTGAAAACATTTAATTTATGTATAATATCTTACAAATATATTACCAAAATTAAATGAAAAATACATTCATTGGTTACATACGTATTGAATGTCGCATACATAAAAGTTAAACACATTACTTTATTGTCGTAAAAATCATATACAACTAGCGGGCTCAGCGGACGTTGCTCTGCCTTGATAATACAAAAATTATTTATTTATAATATAAGTAGGTCCAATTGTGAAACTAAACCATTCCGAAACCTACCTGAAGACACAAAAAATTTCATCAAAATCTGTCCAGCTGTTTAGAAGGAGTTCATTCACATACACACGGACAAAATAATTATAGTATATATGTATAAAGATATATTAGGTATTTCAAAAATTGGAAAATTAATGCGTAATGATGTAATTTCACTGTCGTATTCGACGTGACGGTATAAATTAAGATAAAATAAAAAATATTTGCAATGCTTACAGATATTTACCAAAAATATTTGAATCATTTTCTTTTCAAACTAAAACATGTAATGAATTACGGTTTGATAACGACCACAAGACGACCACTGAATATTATTGCTAAATGTTGTTTATTTATTAGAGAAAAGCATGTACTCAAATTCAATATTCGAATGTTTTTAGAAAACACAATATTTTACACATCTATTTGTACGAATTTTAAATTACAGTACAGTGCTGTAAATGCCTAAATAATACTCTGAAAAATGCTTTATATGTCAATAAAAGTCTCGTCAAAATCGGTTGAGGCGTGTCAGATATTCACCTGGGTAAATAAAAGATCTTTTAATTTTATCAGAACTAATAAGTTAGCGTTGTGTACTTTACCAGTCTCGTGATTTTGTCACACTATATTGTAGTGAAAATATAAATGAAACCACAACGTTTCTTTTGTATACAGAAAAATTAATATAAACGAAGTTATACATTGAGTTGATGTAAACTAAAAAGAAAACCATACCACGTCGGTACGAATATAGGCATAAAAGGAAATTACAGTCTTTGATTCAATTAATAAAAAACAAAACAATTTTTTTAACTATGATGTTAGACAACACAATGTCAAATATCTGAGGAGTAACGACGACCGAATGTTATAGAATAACCAAATTAATAATGTCACCTACAGAACGGACACTTGATACCTATGTCTGGGTTTTGTTTATAATCTAGTTCCGGGGATTGCGCAGAGTAGGAGATCGGATGTTGTTATTTTATTTAACGCAGAATATTTTATTTATAAGCAGATGATATGGTTATAATTAAGCTTCTTTCATTTCGCTATGATTAGAATTTTACGTGTAATATAGCGATGAATTATAGATTTTCGTGTGATGTAGCTAGCATCAGATCGAATCCTGCCTTATTTTTAAAACGTTTTATAAACTCGTTTTAGAAATTCATTATATTTGATTGGTAAATAACTACACGAATTTGGTGCTGAGTTCTTGTTTTCATTCCTTTAAAATTCGATTGTACATATAGCGACAAAGAGTGAAAATTGGTATTTAGCGATTCAGTAAAAATGGTGTGTTTCATAGTCTTTTTTTTTTCAAACTAAATAAACATCTTATATATACAAAAGCAGACGAAGTAACAGATTGCTGCTAGGTATATAAAAATGTATGTTGGTATACTGACCGCAATGAAAATAAGTATGCACAGATATTTGAAAATGCAGTATGTCTAAACAATGTATGTTACGCTATAACTTCTGATATAACAAATAAATAATGGCTAAATACACGAATAGCGCAGTTTATTACAATATATAAAAAAATGTGAACAGTCCGTCTAGTTTTTAAACTATACTAATCGATTCTCGAGTGTTGCCTAATTTGTGATACAATAGCACATCATCTCGAGCCCAAATTTCTTCATAGAAGTTCAGCGACCTCACACGCGCCTTTAATGCCTATCGTAAAGCAGTCTCGGGGCGACTGATTAAAGGCGTAATTCCCTTTAACGGCCTCCACTGACGCTCCGTGTATTTTTGTTTGTTTTACGCCAATTGTGTAAATCTTTTACACGTCCAGCAGCGCACCGGAGTAATGGGGCTTCCTTTTGATGCGTTTTAATTTGCGTTCGGTTAATGAATTGTGGTTTGATGTTTGTTTACAACAAGTTCTCAATGATAAATAAACCGGTTTTCTAGATTCTATGGGATTTTAAGTTTGTTGTCTAACCCTTTCCTAATATTTATGTTGTTTTTTTATGTATTTTAGTAGTCTTATTGTACGTTCTATAGCCAATTGTTATATTTGTCTTTTGAAAATGCTTTAAGTGTTTACTGGCAAATTATTAATACGAATCTATCTAGTGGTCGACCTTTGACCATAGAGAAAAAGAACGTTTTTTATTAATAACACTTAAGCTCGACAATTGTTACAAAACAAAAAAGAATGAAGAAAATTGGCTGAAAAATAGCGGAGACAGACGTTCTTAACCGTTTACTTACCTTTTTTTATATATAGATATACTACCTGCTTTATGAGAGAGCATTCGATAACCGTTCAGTAAAAGATTAGCATTTCGTTTAAACTCATATATCACTATATACTTTCATTTTTAAATGCTACACGTTTGATAGTTTACATAGATGTGGCATGAATTGAATAATATAATTATAAACTATTCGTAGATATTAAAATAGTCACCCGTCTGATTTATAATTACTCTTGGGCAATGCGGTGTTTTGAATGTAGAATTGGTTATCATAGATAATACAAAAATATTATAATCACAGTTTACTAAGTCGATAATAAACGTTCGAATTTATGTGAGTTACTAAAGAATAAAGAAAACATATTAGTTCTTTTCGTTCGAAGTTTGTGAAATTTTCAATGAATTCACGTGGAACTCGGAAGTTACTTGTTCTCAATAATAAATTCCAAATTAAAACTTGGGTTTCCTGTCAGCAAACTAATTTAAAGCGCCATCTGTTCGAGGCTGATTAAACGTACAATTAATAACAATACTCAACATTGACAATGATTTAATTTGTAATTAGAAAATATTGAGCCTATCAATCTAAATGCAAATTATCTTTTCTCTCGGGTTTTTTATACATAATCGTTTCATGAAGATCTGAGTAATTTTGGAGTTCATCGTGGACAAACGTCATGACACTGGATTTTTATATATTTAGATTACACCGTATATGAGATCTTGTAATCAAGCTTGTCAAACTTTATTTTACTCGTGCAAAATCTAAACACGGAACTTGTACAGATGTTTCATATAATGTTTATAAGATAATATATTCAAAACATAATATAAAAAATCTGATTAAACCACGTGTTCTGCTTGCTTTACGAATTAGATAAACCAGATTTATTCATATTTAAAGTTGGTAATTATCATGTATTATTCAATTTACGTATTTTCTACATTTATAAATTGAAGTAAAATATCAAAAGATGTTTTAAACTCTATTAATGGTTTGCTTTGTGTGTATCAACTGCGGTATGCAGTTATTACATTCTTCTAGTTTTTCCTCGCGGTTTTTTAGGTATATAAAGAAACAGATGACCAACCCCTTGAGAAGAGTATCTTTTTCTGATGAAATCTTTTCGTGTCTACAAAATTTTATGGCGATCTCGAATTGATGGTTCTGTGGTTAATGTGTGTAAGCATAACAATACTAAGGTGGATGCTATTTTGCACTTCCGCCTGGAATTGATTGACCACTACTAAGTCTAACTACAACAAAAAGAAAATCAATTATTAATAAACATGTATTTTGTATATATTAATTATATTTTGTATAACGGGCAACAGCCAAGCCGAGGTGTGCCGTGCACCCTTGAGCTGGTTGCCAATATAAAATCGACTGAGTGCCTTAAGCGCTCGCCTTAGTAGTCCGGTGAAGCTGTAAAGGCCAAAAAATAAAGGCCAATAGCGTAGTCAGTTCGAGAAAAAAAAACCGCGCTCACTTGCCCGCTCGCAACGGAAGAGTCAACATCGATCTGATGATGCTCCGTGACGGAGCGAAACACGTGTAATGGATTGTCGAGATTACGCGTCAATCTGCAACATATTTTAATTAATTTATTTATAATTATTATATTTATATTAATTATACAAAATATAATTAATATATACAAAATGCATGTTTATTAATAATTGATTTTCTTTTTGTTGTAGTTAGACGTATGTAGTGATCAATCAATTCCAGGCGGAAGTGCAAAGTAGCATCCACCTTAGTATTCAATGAAGGATTTACGCAAAGTAACGTCTTCTCCAATCAAATAAGCATATCAAATAAATTCACTCACATTCTTATTTTTTTATATACCTATGCCGGCAAATGAACATGCGGGTCACCTGATGATAAGTGACTATCGCCGCCCATGAACACCTGCGTCATAAGGAGAATCACAGACGCGTTGCCGACTTTTGAGAATGGAGTAAGGTCGTTTCTTGAATTAGTCTAAATTGTAATGGTCCGGAAACGCTGCCGCTGAAAGTTAATTCCAAAGAACACACGTACGAAAAAACGTACAGTACTGTGAGAACCGCACAGTAATAATATTAGTAAGAATAGTTAGAAAATTAGGATAACGATTATTTCGACTTATATCTATACTAATATTACAAAGAGGTAAAGTTTGTTTGTGCGGCTGTACGGGGTAATATCTGAATCTACTAAACCGATTTTGAAAATTCTTTTACTAATAGAAAGCCACGATATTTGTGAGTGTCATAGGCTATATATTAACCAGAACAGTCGAAAGACTTTTTTGTGGTAGTCGGATTTGCAAAGTCGGAGAAAAATGATCGAATGAAAACGCTTTTTAGAAACTCTGCCTTAAAGATGAGAGATATGTGTTGAGTTCTAGAGAAAAGCTGTAAAGCTTGATAATGCATATTACCAACCAACGAAGTGGGTATGAGTCAGCTAGTAATTATAATAAATAATATTGGCAACATTCTAAGATATGTACAATTTAATAACAACGAATATTATCTTGTATGAAAATAAAAAAAAAAAATGATGAATCGTATAAATCAAATGATAAATTTAAGTTACGTAAATGATAACAACACTGATTAAATAATTCTATAATATACTAAAACTGCAGAACCATCGTACATTGAAAATATTTACAAACAGTTTGCAAACGCTATAAGAATAAGTAGTAGAATATAAAAAGTTTTTTTATTTTAAATAGTCTATCCGGCTACTTGAAAGCTCTAATTCCCAAAGCTATTAGTAGAAGTTTCATGGGATTTTAACTGGTAACTGAGCTTAGTTTGAGAAAATATACACAAGCTTTATTCCTTCATACGGATATTTTCTTAGTATAGTTCTTAAGAAAAACAAAAGATGGCGACTTATTACCTGATTTTCAGACGAGGTATTTACTAATGTTGTAGTTGGTTCCAGTGAGATTTAGATTTTACATTGCTTGTGAACTTATCAAATTACCACTATAGTTACGCATTAAAATCCTTTTATGCCTATAATATAGCCTTCAAATGTTTCATGTGTCAATTTGTAATATAGTCTACGATGGTATTAACATGTGAATATGGAGTGTAAAAGTAAGGAGAACCATCTCCGTACATGGAAAAGTTTTCGCCAAATTGTGATAAAGTTGCGCAACAATTGCAACAAGGTTCCCTGTTATAAATGTTATTCAATTAACAAGTTTTTTTTATCTTTATATTTGGCAATCAATCTTTCAGATTATTACTGCCATTGTCACGTAGTCAATAATATTACAAACGTCGTGCGATCATTTTAATATTAAGCGTCGTGTGAATCAATATTCTAACAAGATGGTGGATCCCTTGTTAGAACCTTCCAGGGAGTTTTTGTGGCATCTCAGAATTTCATGCTCCGTGGTATTATTTTCCATTCACTTCGCTTATGCACAATAAACTAACTATATTAAGTAAAACACTACCAAAATTACAAAATATAGAGTAAAATATCAAAAGATTATGAATAAAATATAAAATCCACTACACAACAGATTAAAATCCCGCCAAAAACTCCTACACAAGTTTTATAAAAGTATACATTAAAAATGACCGATTTATTATTCAAATTTCCTCAAAATTCTATCAGTCGTCATGTTTTTTCATATTAATAATTTTATGTTTATTTATAAAATTATTTCAGACTGACTATAACCCTTTGCCTATTCTAGCGCCATTATATAGATAGTTTTATTTAGTTAGTTATATAGTTTTATTTATCTAATCTTTTATTGATCTATCTCTGGCAACAGATTTTGTAACTCAAGATGGCAACTAGTAAATATTATCCCTATTGTTTAGTGTCGTCACAATGTTTTAGTTCATCACAAACTCTGCCTCGTCGCTTCTTGATTTTTTCGTAAAGTAATCTAGATATAAATCATCAAACGACCTACAAAGATCACAATACAGTCGCCTAACATTATAAATTCATCATGACACACAATTGGTGATTCAGACACTATCGAGTTGTCAAGTACGCTAAGCTTATCTAGTTTATTTACAGCTCGCTAGTGACGCGCTATCTACGTATCGATATTTCGACACATTTCAATCTCGAGTTCTATGAACGATGATAGATTGTATCGAAAAATGTAACAGTCAATATAACTCGATTATAGTTCTAAACTGTTATGAACGATTCACTAAATGAGATGTTTATTTGTTGAAGTTTAGATTGATTGCTTTGAATTTATCGACGATTCGCGAATCCTTTAAGTCTACTTGATTGAGAATTTCTTATCGCGCGCTAAAAAAATTATTCTAGTAAAAAAGATACAGACGTAGAGATAACTTTTGTTAGAAATTTTATACAATTTCTATTCAATTAAAGAGCAAAAAACGAAGATTTGTAAGAAAACTGAATACTAATTTCGGCTACCGTGACATGCCAAAAGCGAATTAATTTTCAAATTAAGAGGGGTAATTAGCTAGACATAGACTAAAATTCACTTATCACCGTGCGATATCTTCTTCAGAATGTTTTCTTTCACTAAAAGTTCACACTTGTACTAAGATTTGAACTCATCTTTGTTGTCCTTGTATTCGACCATTTTTACCTTGAACATTACTATTGAGCTATTATAACTTCAAAAGGCACCCTCTCCATGATTTTTATAAGCTCAAATATATGGTTTTAGTTGCAAAGGATAATTATAGATATAGACTTTATTCGTAGGTATTAGTGAATAAAAATTGTACAGTCTGCAACTTTAATATGAGTCGGAAAAATCTTGGGTCTTTTTTGCATCATAGGGTCAGTGACGTATCTGCATAAGTACGAGTTCATATTTAAATTTACTACATAAAACGAAGGTATTCGTTGTAGCCTGTGATTTATTTTGGTTAGTATAAATGTTTCAATAATGTAAACGAAAACAATCAACGGTGCGAAAAATATGCGTTTTCCTGTAGGCCTATGATCAAAGTACTACTTTCAACGGAGCTAACACGATGCTAAAAGCAGATATAAACTAATGATCGTCACTATATTCAACTCTGTTACCGCAATCATTCTCAGCGTTTTAATCATATGAAAACTTACTCATCTCGCAAAAATTTAAAGCTTCCAAATGGCCTTGCTCTTGAACTTTTGTTTGCAAATATTACTGGTGTTTCTTTTACTAAAACAATCACTGGAGTTGATCGTTTGTAAATTCCTTACACATTCGTGTACAGCGTGATATTTTCTGATGCGAGAACAAAACGAAACATTTTTAATGTAAAGGCAAACTAATTTTAGAATCTATTTGGCCATTATTGCTTTTGATTCGTGTAACTAACACGTCAACAACAAATCAAAATTCATTTTCAAACAAACAGATTCTCATTATAGTCCTGCTCTAGAACATGTATAGGAAGAATTCTTTGAGAATAAAAGTTACGTGAAAAACTGTAAACAAATGCGTAAATACATTGTTAATTATTAATCTGTGTTGTATCAAAACTTTATATTATTTATGAAAAATAGATGGTTAATACTCCACATACTGAAAGGTGCTAGTTATATGGATGCTTTATGCAACTTTTGACCCAATTAAAGTTTATTTATCAAACATATGCCGAAGTATGTTATTATTAATTACGAATATTTTTCAACATAATAGTTATATATTAAATTTACTATTCATTTTCACAAGCTCGTCCTTAAAAAATCAAACATAGTATCTGTTATAGACATTCGAAAATTTTTGTATTATTGCTATAAGTAACGATTATCTACCTGGAACTTATTTTTTAACATGATACTGAATTTTCAATAAAATCTTCTTCTACAAAATGTGGAAATGACACTGAACCTTTTAAAAAAATTATAAATACTAAGTTAGATGGTAATCTTCTATTCTACACATCGAAATTGTACGTCAATATTATATTTGAAATCGATAAACTCTAATAATATTAAATCGGTCACCATAAAATTTAACACACTTAAATGTTTTTCGTGGAAAAAGTTCTTATATTATCCAATTTTCTATAACGCACAACTGGAAGAATTACGCTGTGTTTTGTTTAATTCAATTACTAAAATCAAAATTGAATGTAATTTAATAGTCACGGCGTCTCCAAGTAAAATTTAAAAGTTATCTGTCTAAAAATATTATAATTCTAATCGATTATTTAAATAAACTCTGCCTTTAAGTAATTGAACAAGTACGCATGTGAAACTCAAACAACAGTACGAGTTCAAACCTTTCAAATTGATTTAATATTACCCTAAATATTATAGTACTTTTATAGAATTATATTGTCTAGAAATATATAAAAATGTGAGCCGTCGTTGGACGCCTGGCAGATGTAAAACATCAAAATTAATTTGCAAAGGTAATATGCATAAGAGGATAGATTACGTCAGGAAATAAATATAGCATAATCAAAATTGAAATATTGAAATAAAAAAAATGACTACATATCAAATAAACATGCATATTCTTTATTTACAACTACAAAAATTCAAAACCATATAGCGTATCGCCACGCCAACACTCGATTTGACCCGCCACTATAGATATTTTTCACATCAAAATACGATTCATAATATTTCAATGTAGAATTATCGATATTCATTTTATCGACAGCGCGCAGCTCGGGCAGGTGTCACGTTACGGCACTTTTGTCTGCATCGTGTCGTCTCTCGGTTTGTTGTGACTGGTGGGGCGTTTTTTCGCGCGACCGGAAACGCGCGGCCGTGAGCCAGCCGCCCGTCACTAATCACTAACATACAGTGGCGCTTATGTTAATGACTGCACTTAAACCAGGTTCAAATTATAAATGCGTCCTACACTGATGTTGAACAACAATTAACTAACTTCTGGTATTTTTTATGAATGCAAATAATGTATCTGCTTCATGTATCTTAATTGGGATTTAAATTTGTTTAGACCACATTATTTTATGTTTTTATTACAACACATAACTAATTATAAGCAGACACATATAGGACAATATCACGAATAAAATGTACTCTTCGTTATTCAATATAATTTAGTGCTACTTTTTTAAATATATGCTCTTTTTTTACATTTCAAAGATAAAATCTTATCAAGTGATAACCGAGCTTCCACGGGAACTATTCATATAAAAAATGATGAGAAAATTTTTATTTCATTCACACGCGATCACAAAAGTAAATAATTAATTACGTTAACAGCATAACTTGTATATAAATAATATGAAATTTTAGAATGACGCGACTTTAAAGAACCATTATGATATTATGAGAGACATTGAAGATAATTAAAATTTACATTTCACGTAAAGAGACTCCAGTAAAATTTAGTTTATTTTTTGATCATTTAATGACTATTTCTTTTAGTAAATGTCTGACAAAATTACTGCACTTTGACTATAAATATTTAAAGATCAAATGTTGAAAGAAGTGTATTTATAGGGGGGTATCCGTGGTACTGGTGGCTAATTCCAAAAATCGGTAAATCGCGCTTTTTGAGTTCACCTAGAGCCCAAAATTCAGTCCAATTATTTTCAGTGTTTACTTGTTTAATTTAGACGGCGGCACGATGACATCTACAAGCTGATGAACCTTCAAATACACTACCGATTAACAGTCATCATTAAGAAAGAAAGAAATATATTTATTGCCATAGATAATATAATATAATATAATATGATATGATATGATATATGATATGATATGATATGATATGATATGATATGATATGATATGATATGATATGATATGATATAATATAATATAATATAATATAATATGAAAAGCTTAGTAAATATCACCCCTTAAAAGTAGAAGTAACACGACTCTGGAATACATACACAGAAACCATTCCCATAGTAATAGGCACAACAGGCGTAGTAGCAAAAAGCATACACAGATACATAGACAAATTAGAAGCAAACAAAAATACACATATTACAAAAACAAGCAGCCCTATACACATACTATCGGAAGGCCTTTGATAGTATTTCCCATGACTGGCTGCTTAAAATTCTTGAACTGTATAAATGCTCACCTACTATCATAGACTTTCTAAAGATGGTTATGCCCTCATGGAAAGTGGTCATGGCAGCCCGTGGTGCGAACACCTCTGTGACCACAGACCCAATAACTGTACGCCGTGGTATCTTTCAAGGCGATTCACTATCACCACTCTTGTTTTGCTTAGGTATTAATCCTATATCATTCCTTCTGAATAAATACACAGAAAAAGGGTACACACTTAAAAACAACACACCTATTAATCATTTATTATACATGGATGATTTAAAGTTATATGCCAACAATAAAAATAGCCTCAAAGTTTTACTTGATAGCACAGAAATTTTTACTAGAGACATAGGAATGGAATTTGGCTTAAATAAATGCAATGTACTTCATTTAATATCTGGAAGGAGAGCTGCACACCGGAATGAAGGACACATACTGTTAAGTGGCTTAACCTTTGAACATCTGAAGGAAGACGAGAATTATAAGTACTTAGGTATAGATGAAGCAGGCAAAATAGAGCATTAACAGAATTAAAGATCAGGTTAAGAGAGAGTATTTCAAAAGAATAAAATGTATTACTAACACACACCTCAGCGCGAGAAACCTCATAACGGCTATCAACACTTATGCCACACCAGTTCTTTTATACACATTTGGGATAATAAACTACAAAACTAGCGATTTAAATAAAATAGATATCAAAACAAGAAAGTTACTTACATTGAATAAAGCTCAACAGCAAAAAGCAGACATTGAAAGATTGTATTTACCCATAGAAGAAGGAGGCAGAGGACTTACAAATATAGAAATGCTACACAAAACACAGATTATTAAATTTGGGCAATATTTAAACAATGAACAGGACCATATCATAAAAGCAATAGTTAAACATGATAAACATAGGGATAAATACTCAATATACAAAGATAGTAAAGATAACGCAATAAACATAGGATTAACCGAAAACAGAAACTACACTGATAATGAAATTAGGAAAGCAGCTATAGAAACAGGCATCGGTAAATGGAAAATGAAACCTCTACATGGACAATTTCTTAGGTCAGTTATAGAGAAGCCTAATATAGATCGAGAATATTCGTTTCGCTGGCTTAAGAAACAAATCGTGTCCCCCACATTAGAATCTTCGGTGTTCGCAATTCAAGATCAAGCAGTAATTACGAGACAAATAGAAAGGGATATCTTAAAGAAATCTGTCGATGATAGATGTCGATTATGCTTAGCTAAAGACGAGACCATACAGCACATAATCTCGGGATGTGAAAAGCTAGCCGGCACCTACTATGTGAACAAACATAATAGCATAGTTAAGTACATTTGGTGGGCACTAGGCAGAAAACATAACTTTGAAGTAGATCAACTATGGTGGAAGGTGAATTTAACTCAACCTCAGATAAAGGAAAACAGCTTCGCAAAGCTAATGTGGGAAATACCAGTACAGACAGACGTTACAATAACACATAATAGACCAGATATAATATACATAAATAAGATAGAAAATAAAACCTACCTAATAGATATAACCATACCATCTGACTACAATATAGGACCAAAAGAAATAGAAAAGCTTAGTAAATATCACCCCTTAAAAGTAGAAGTAACACGACTCTGGAATACACACACAGAAACCATTCCCATAGTAATAGGCACAATAGGCGTAGTAGCAAAAAGCATACACAGATACATAGACAAATTAGAAGCAAACATAAATATACACATATTACAAAAACAAGCAGCCCTATACACATGCACAATAATTAGCAAAGTTTTAGGAGATACCGTATTTATAAATTCAAGGGAATCCGAACCTCCTCTTCCCTGAATGTTTCGGGGCGGGAGCTAGGAATTAAACCGAGTCAAGAACTCGAGCGAAAACAATTTTTCAAACATTATAATATAATATAATACAAGCATATAAAAAAACTTTTAAACATACAAAATACAAACTATGACAATGAGTCCTGGAGTCAGCATATTGCCGTTTTTGAAAACGGCGCTGATTCCCAGCCAGGTCTCGAATATCCGGCTAAAATACAAGCAAACATTACTTTTCGCGTCCTAGTCGAGGACATAAATTTAGCATGGAACTAATTAGCCAAAAATAAAGAAATCTTATAGGAAAGAAAAGAGAAGAACGTTGCAATATAGAGTTGCGATAATGTGAATGCGTCAAATGTATTTATATATGAACGGCCTAATGTTTGTTCCCCTCAAGAATTTGTTGTTTAATAAATTTTATAAATTAACTAAAAATAGCGTTCAGAACCACTAAATATATTTGTCTTGTTAAATATTTAAAATCTTAGTCGAGTTGTAGCATAATCAATTTTAATTAGAAGAACATTTGTTTTGATATAGCATTTTGCCGCCAAAATGCAAGTCTTTTTTTAACGCCATTTTTTTTGTAAACCACAACACGCATTTAGCCCGGCGCGTAGCGTGTTCTTGAACGAAATCGATAGTCGATGCGGCGGAGCGTGGCGCAGCTCTTTTTTTGTTAAAATCGCTTCATTTTGCGCTATAGATAGCGACTTATTTTTATTCAATAGTTTGACAAATTTCATTTTGATCACTAAGTGACTTCGAATCCTGTATCATAATATTATACGTGTTACAGAAAAATCAAACACTTACCCAGCACTTAGTAATTCGATTCAAATTTTATTTCAACATATTTTTGTACACTCAATAATACTTGTCGATATTTCAGCATTGAGTAAAATTTTCTATCTTTGTCTAATGAATACTATTAAAATGAAACAAAACTAAGTTTAATACTATTAGCAAACAGAAAACACTTATTATTACTAATGTAAATATGAAGTACATATATAGATACGTATTATATAAATCTCTGTAATATCCCTGTCCATTTCATTATCTACATTTAACTTTAGGTTTGACCATGTTTAAGGAAAAATAAATCAAAAATCCTTTATTTATTTTAGACCTTAAGGTACTTATGAACGTCAAAACTACCACTGGTTCGAAAAACAACCCAATCATCGAGAAGAACCGGCAAGAAACTCGATATTATTTATCTTTTCATTATACATAATATAGCAAAACATATTTGATAGACATATGCGGTTATATTCGGCTTTGGATGTTTAGAGAGAGGCCTCATTTTCAGACGTCACCACCATTCATATATTGATCCACACTATAGCAGCTTTTATCCACTAAGATCCGCTCGACACTTGAACTTACTTTCTGGCAAATCTTTTTACTAGTATATGTTGTTTTATTTCTATGTAATAACGTAAAAAACCGATATGAACTCGAGGGCACAACTAACAGAATAGTGTACAGTTTCTTTCACTTACTAAAAGCATTTATGAAAAAAAAAATCAAGTATACAGTTTACGAATATCTACTCACATTTGACTTCGAACTCTGCATTTTATTATCTGATTTTTTTCATTAATGTTGTATATCATTAAAAGCAATTTCCACGGTTTCCGCCAACCACGTGGTTCGAGGCGGCAACGAGTACATTACGCGTGCGCGTCTGTGCTTCCATCTGTCGTTGAGGGAATAACTCAGCGGGCGGGGGCGTAGCGTGACGCGTGTTAATTCTTTAACGACTCATAGGTATGTTTATAGACAAAAGTGGGGTATATATTTATCTCTAACTAGCCTCTGCCCGCGAATTCTTCCGCTTGGAATAGTTTACGTTTATGCAGCGCACGCAGCTGAAGCTCTCAAAAGGAAAAATAAAATACCGATTTTGAAACATTCTTTATTGTTGTTCCGCTCCTGTTGGTCTTTGTGTGATGACATATATATAGCCTACATATATTTATCGATAAATAAGCTATCTACCACTGAAAGATTTTTTAAATCGGACCTGTAGTTCCTGGGATTACCGCGTTCAGGCAAACACACTCTGTAGCTTATTATAATATTAGCATAGATAATATTTATATGATGTACAGATGCATCGAACATTTTCTTATCATTTTTATAGCTCAGAATGTAGTATATTTTAACATATAAACTATGGTGACCACAGAAAACGCAGTACGCGTAATGGAGTTTTACACGCTGTGTATGGTATTTGAGATAGTGTTATAATCGTATATAGTAGATATATCGTATAGTAGATATATCGTATATCGTAGATAGTATTATATCGTATAGTAAATTTGGGGTGTAAGGGGTGTCGAGTAACATCTTAGACACCCAAGCCAACCTCACCTGCACGTGGTGCACCCTGCTGAATAATGAACGAGGCAATGGCGAAAGCGGGGTGGTAGGGTTTTACAGCCCGACTGGGTCGCAACCACCATGCATATGGCAAAAAAGCCCGTCATAGTGGCTTGCTTCTGCACGTCGCGTTTCGGGATCAGCCTGTGCATATCCAGTACCGGGTGACTTTCGTCATTATGGCCGGCATGACAGCGGCGACCGGCGATGGATAATCTGTCTCTCGGTGGTCGCCACTGTTTTTGGATTGTACTATGCTTACCATCAGGTATAGTGCATACACTATGTCGTGCTTCGATTAAAAAAAATCAGGCTGTAAGAGACCCACTAGGTATATAGGCCTCTTCCCAAAGGAATGTATGGGCATAGTCATCACACCAGCCCACGACGTATTGGCGATATGAAACTCTGAGAAATCCACAGTTCTATATTTTCCCACATATAGTAGTACTACAAGAACATTTCTCAGGTTCAGATTTCCTCACGAGGTTTTTCATCATGAGTTGACAGACCCGGTTATAACATTACTGAAGGTCTTAAGAAGCTCATGGGATCTATTAAATTCTTACGTATTAATATAAATTTCAAGGGACTTTTTTACATATATTTGGACGACGCAACCTCAGTCAATACGTTGTATAAAAAAAGAGCACTTGACTGACCGTGAACTCTATCAAATGATTATTTATGTTTAGTAAACACAGACTATTTTCACTCTCTCTCTCTGTCGAACATATTTATCTTGTAATGAAATTCAGTTTCGTATTTTACGAAGCGTAGGATATATGCAATAAATCGCATTTTGCTTTCCGGACCGGGTAACCGCCTCTTGTAGACTAAATAATTCTTTATAACTCTATACATCTTGTGCTCTCATTATCAATCAATTTATTGTTTCGTTTTGAGCCTACATTGAAAATTAGCGCTGCAAAATTGCCTCATATTACAGTATGTAGCTGAACGGGTTTACCAGTTTGTTAGGTCCGATCACCGGAGTTGAGCCAATTTCAGAGCCAGAGCGAAGACAGTTCGAAAAAAAAAATTGCCAGTCCATGGACATTTACATCTCTATATATTTTGGTTATCCATATGTACATTTATGTTCAAAAAATAAAGAATATTCCTTTCATTTAAGAATCGAAAACTTTCCAACAATATTATATTAAAACTGCATCTTCTTCATCTTCTTACTCTTATCCCACCTAAATAGAGTCGGCACAACGTTTTCCTATTCCGCTCTCCTTTGTCAGATATCCTCTCAGTATTCACAACTTTTATACATATATCATTCTTCACACAATCCATTCCTAACTTTTTCCGTTCTCCTTTACTCCTATATCCGTCCACCTTCATTCTCAAGACTCTTCTTGTTACACGACTATCATCTCTTCTCATAATATGGCCGTACCATGTTATCCTATTATTCCTCAACATCTCTATGGTGCTATTTTCAAACTTCCTCTTACATACTCATACTCTATCTTATCCTTTCTAATTACGCCTCACATTCATCTTAACATTTCTCATCCGTCTCTTTAGTGGCCCAGCATTCAGATCCATATAATAAGACCAATCTTATTACAGTTTTATACACCACTAGCCTCTACCCGCGACTTCGTTTGCGTGGAATAGGTACACTGGGTTAACGCCAAAACGCAGCGGACGCTCTCACGAGGAAGAAAAACGATTTTTAAGCATTCTTCATTTGTATTTCACTCCTATTGGTCTTAGCGTGGTGATATAACCTAAAACCATCCTCGATAAATGAGCTATGTAACATTGAAGGAATTTTTCAAATCGGACTATTAATTCCTGAGATTACCCCCTACAACGTCACAACATCACAAACTTTACCTCTTCATAATATTAGTATATTAAAGCTGTACTATAATACTTATAATAATTTGTAGGTATTGACATGGATTTACTTATTTTAGCTCAGTTTACGACTTTATCGGTAGAAAGATCTTCTAGGTAATATTATAAATATGAATGTGGGTTTGTTTTACGTGTTAACTACTAAATATATAATGCAATTTTGCACAAACATTATCATTCATAGAGATGACAGTAATTTTACCAACATAAAAATCTAATCCACGTAAACGCAAGCAAAACCGCGAGTAAAACATGGTAGCAAAAATAATATAAGAGCTTTTATTAATTATTCAAGTATTAATGATGATGAAGTAATATTAATTCTGTTAATGTTCCAGCTCAGTTTGATAGTAATTTTCTATTACCCAGACAAAATGTATGAGTTTTTTGCTGTAAATCTTTAGAATGTTTATAACTCGTTAACGGAATATTGTTCTTAAATGACTAGTATATTTTCCTATAGGACAGTTGTTGTTCCCGTGGTTCCGCTCGCGTTTATTATAATTCATTGGGTCAAATTGTTGTATAATGAAATTGTATAAATATTCTCTGTATTCAAACATATGCATACACCAATTTTCATGAAAATCAATTCGACTGTATATAACATGATGAACATAGATTTATAATATATCATACCTATTAAGAAAAAAAAATACAATTAGCTATGACTAGTTAAATAATCACTCAGTTGTACTGCAGCATATATTCGACTGGGGACGCTGCTTGATCCTAATGAATATATTATGTGTATTTTCTCTGTAATCGTGATGTATCCCAATAATAAAAACTTTTTCTTTTTATTAACTAGAAACTATATTACTACTTTATATATCTATGTAATTATGAAGCGTCATCAAATTCCATTGAACAGTTTTTGTTTGAAAAGTCAAAATCAAAAACACGTTTGTCAGTTTTTTTTTTTCGAACTGACTATGCTATTGACCTGGCAAGGTCTTTACAGCTTCACCGAACTACATGTTTTTCAGTTTAAGCTATGTAAAGACGCTTATGAACGTAATTACTACCACACACAAACAATTTTGTTTTAACCCAGGTTTATCTTTTCATCTAATATACTAATCTGTACTGATAATATTACAAAGCTGAAGGGTTTTTTTGTTCAAACGCGCTTATCTCAAGAACTAGTTGTCCGATTTGAAAAATTAGTTCAGTGTTAGATAACTCATTTATCGAGGAAAACTGTAGGCCGTATATCATCACACTATGACCAATAGGAGCGGAACACCAATGAAGGATGTTTCAAAATCGTCTTTTCTCTTCGTTTTGAGAGCATCCATTACGTTTTAATGTTAGCCCAAAGTAACTGTTCCGCGTGGACGAAGATATATGAATAGTTAGCTAGGTTAGCTAAGATAGGTCGCGATTTTGCTTGCAACAGCCAAGCCGAGGTGTGCCGTGCACCCTTGAGCTGGTTGCCAAAATAAAATCAGCTGAGTGCCTTAAGCGCTCGCCTTAGTAGTCCGGTGAAGCTGTTAAGACCTTGCTGGGTCAATAGCGTAGACATTTCGAAAAAAAAAAAAGTGGACGAAGAAACTAATCATAGATATTTTGTTTTTAGCTATAGTAAGGAACTTCCACTTACTCTCATAAACTGTTCTGTAAATAATTAACAGGACTAAGTATAAATATACGGCGGATGACAACCCTATTGATTGGGACCTCGTTCGTATACATTACGTTTGATTTAGTGATTGTATAATAATAATAAATATTGGAATGTACGGTGTAGAGATCGACAGCGTGGCACAGCGGCGTGTCATCACTAAGCGTTAGTCAGTGAACGCGTATCTCCGGTGAGTTGTTGCCAGTATTATTAGAATCAGCTCGTAGTGTTCTTATTGGATGCGTCCGATATTTTTAGTAAACGCAAGTGTTGCTTCATTTACACCAGATGTACGAGGGTTTTCCTCTTAACTCGTAATATATACGGGAAAGATGATAGGAAGTTTCGAACCATTATGATAATATGATTATCTTTGAAAATGCAATTGGTTTATTATTTTAATCAATTCGCACAACTCGCATACTCAGGTATCCGTATAAAAATTTATGCTCATGGTAAGTTTTCGTGTAAAATTTTTAAATACATAAACTATTTACCATTTAATCAGGATACTGATTTGACTGATTTTGTGTTAATTCTGTTAAACCTTATTATTGAAATTTAGGAATTACGTAAGAACTAAAGAGGGGCGGAGGGTCCTTGCTTATTTTTGATGACATAAGTTATGAAAGGATCTGTATGTGTAGGTCTGATATGTGAGACTGTATATATATATACGGTATCCATAATATAAAATTTAAAAAAAAATTGGAGCAGCCTAAGGGCCTAAGAAGCTTAAGGCTTCTATGGAGAAAGATAATAATTTATAAACCAGATAATACTCTATAAATCCGTACAATCGTTTCAAAGATTATTTCTGCCAAACATCGGACATTAAAGTTTTATTTATATGTATACCTAAATATATTTTTCCCACCATATTTATTATACCTACGATTAGAACAATTCTGAAACGTTAAATTTTCTCACGATAATCCCATTTACCGTTACTTCATAGCTCTATTAATTAAACTAAAATGAGAAAATAAATTCATTATATTTTGCAATAAAATATTAATATCTAATACATGCATATAGCCTAATACAAGTAAAAGGAAAGTTTCATAAAGCTGAGATATTAAAAAACTCGTGGTAGTCACCCGATAAAAGTAAAAACTCAAAATAATGGAATTTAAACTGTATTATACACAGTATAACTGCACAATCTCAATACAAAATATCATAATTAGATATACACAGGCTCTTATGCTACGCTTCGTTAGTTGGACGCAATGGATACAATACAGTCGGTCAAACTTAGTAGCGTGTCGTGACGCGAAATTATAAATTTATCTCTTGCCAAAATAATACCGCTCAATGTGGCTATAGGAGTTTTCATTTCAACAACGAATGATGACATATTTTGGGGCGTGTATAAACGATGTCAACCTATTGACCTATAGTTAAGCCTTCACCCAGATACCGATGGTCTGTCAACGACGAAAATTTTAACTCGTTAACTTGACATACATGTAATTTTTAATTTTATGTTTAAATGTCCCAACTTAAGAGAATTGGTAGTGAATTGCGATTTACTTTTGTTTATATTCCAATATAAAAAGGAAGGTTTGTAATTTATTTGTTTGAGTACCAATTCTTATTTAGAAATTATTATTATAGTAATCTACAACTTATGAGAATTGGAATGGGACTTTTACTGGCGTATACACAACTCTTTCGATTATTGTCTTCGCAACATATCATTCTGCTTTTCTCTAGAAGCTAGGAATGAATTACTATTTAAAAATATAAACGACAGTTCATAAATTCGTAATTTCTATGAAATATCACCACTGACAAAGTCGTCGGCAACAGCTAGAGTTTCATCAAATTTTTAAGAATTGCTTTGCTACGATTTATAGATTTACTTAACAGGTCTGAAAGATTTTTCTTCTATATCATTGTTTTAGTATAAATATATTCAGAATTAGGAATATATTATTAGAGAGGGGTAGTTGGAATTGGATACGAGTCATTTCCATTTCCCTGGACGTGTTGCATGAGCATTATGTAATAAGGTCACAAAGATTCGTCAATCATGATTTAGAAACAAGAGATTTTCTGTTAAATGCTTTGAGATTGATGATTACGTGTTTTACAAAATAATCGAATGATTTGATAGCAGACACTTTCTCCATCAAAACAAATGTGTTGTCGCAAGTGCATTTTAAAACGAATGAGGTACTTAATGCCTATAATACCCATGTTCAGTTACTATTAGTGACATGTGAAAGTGAATTCTAATGGATTTACGCAACTTTACAATATGTCTGGAAGTTTGATATTTTGCATTCAGATTCCTTACAGTAGGTTAAGTAAAAATGATATTCAAGGGTTCCCATCGGGGACACGGCTGATGAGAAAATAAATTTCTTGGCACGCATCATTCGTAGGGCTCAGGCACTTGTCTAAGGGAAAAGAAAAGTATGTCAAATGAAACATGAATGATTTCATGGCTTCAAAATAGATTGCGTACTACGTGTGCGATTTTCATACGAATCGATGAGTAAAAGCGGCAACGATTACTATATAATGAAACGTTCCGAGAAGCGTGTTCGCACGGCGCCAACATTCCTGTAACTGCTAGTAAAACAAACATTTACGGGACGGAGGTGTCCAGAGTTTCGATATCATTGCAAAATATATTAGTCATAACTACATCACTCTTTAGTGGTCCCGGTAAGAAACTCATTGGTTTTATTTCGAATAAACTTGGTAATTACAAATTAACATCCAACAAAAAATCTAAATTGTAACTACACAATCATGAGCTTCTTTCTGATTGTAGTATATTAAAGTAGTATGGAGATAAAATTGTCAAGACTACTCACACTAAAACAATTATACTAAAGAGTGATTAAGACAGATATAAATTCTAACTTGTAAATACACAATCACTGGTTTCTCAATGTGGTCTAGTAATTTGAAATAAAAATTAGAGTTACTTACTGTAACACAATTACACTACTCGTAAACAATCAATGGTTTCTTAATGTGGTCTAGTAATTTGAAATAAAAATTAGAGTTACTCTAACACGATTAAACTAAAGAGTAGTTTGGACGGATTAAAAATTTCAATTCTAACTACACAATCAAAATCAATCAATTACTTATCAATATATTGTAATGCTAACATTACAAGTCGCAGTGATATAATTATACTAAAGAGTAATCAAGAAGGACGTACATACAGTATGCATGTAGCTCATGTGTGAACATTTCTTTATTAAATACGCAAGAAAAAAGTTGCCCAAAATTATACTTCAATTATTTAAATCAAATGAATAGTCGTGGTGGCCTAGTGGTTTGACCAGTGGAATATTATTTCGATGTCCGCAGGTTCGAACCCCGGGATGCACCAACAAATTTTTCGGAATTCGCGTACATTTACTAATTTAAATTGGTAACAGTATCGGCTGACGGTGAAAGAAAACATCGTGAGGAAACCTGAACCTAAGAAATGTTCTTGTATGTAGTACTACTGTATGTGGGAAAAATATAGAACTTTGAAATCGCCAATACGACGTGGGCTAGCGTGGTGATATTACGCTCATACCTTCCTACGAGAAGAGGCCTATGGCCCTGCAGTCTGATCTCTTACAGGCTGATGATGATGAAATGAAAACCGGCAGTCTTCATTCCCATTGTGACTAACTAGAATGCCTCTTTATGTTACGCTTGAAATACCCAATGTGGTTCAAAATAGAGAACTCGTTGGTCGGTAAACTGTTCCACGGTTTCACTGTACGGCAATAATAAAACATTTTAAAATTAAACTCTAGATGGAAGTTACCGTAAAATTGTGGCCGCAAAATTCAGCGCGACAAGATTTATTACGGAATATAGGTCCTAATAATTCTTCAGAATAACCGTAGCATGACAATTCCACAGAACGCTAAAGGTAAAACATTGCAAACTTTATGCCAAGTGCATTCTAATTTAAATGGGATAGTATGTCTAATTCCTCTTTCTTTCCAAAGTACTACATCGTGACGATAGATGCATATCGTCTGTTGCTTCAAGCTATTGTGTATTTATAACAAAAATAAATATTCACGCATCCTATACCTACCACAATAAAGAACACATGTATATTAAGGTATGTAATATAATGGTGGAAGAATCATTCGCCTCACCTTCAACGCGGCACATGAAAAACAAATCGAACGATTTAGTATTCGCGGAATCTGAAGCGAGTACAATGCGTTGACCTGATGTTTACCTTACACATTGATCAGCCTAATTTTAAAAGTGAAACGTATCGATAACCGTACTGGAAAGTAGGCGTTTTGCATCCAAACCATGTCTAGACTGAGATTTTGCGTTTCGCGTGCCAATTTCGCGTGCGTAATATGGTAACGCTCGATGTATTAATGAAGATTTATCGGCTGAGGTTTGCTGTGGAGCTGAATCTGAGGGAGATCTTAATGGAGTCTGTAAACAAAACGATTTTTCCCATGATTTACTTTAGCGATTACCCTGAAAATTGTTCCTGATCAAACGATCTCATTACGGTCTATTACAGTGTAAGTAGATTGTGTTTGTACTATATATTTATAAGTCTTATAAAAACTTTTATATACGCATGTAGAATTTAAGAACGAAAGCGTTTGGCGGGAAGCGAGTCTTTGTTTATAAATATCACATAAGATATCAAACAGGTCCTGATTTTTTTTATATTTAACAGCTACGGCCACAATCTCACCTGATGGTAAGTGACGATGAGGCCGACGATGTATCGCGCTTACCCACTAGTTGCACATTCACTCTACTCTTAAAGACTCCCAAGTTATAAGATGTCGGGAAGACAGACGCCGGGAGTGAGTTCCACTACTTAGCAGTACGTATAATGTATGTGGATGCAAATCGCAAAATGATGTGATTGTAACTAAAAAGAATGCTTCTTCGTGTTACGCTTGAAATATCCAATGTCCTCTAAAGTAGGAAACTCGTTGGCTGGAAAACTGTGCCATAGTTTCACGGTAGGGCAATGATAAGACTTCGCCAACTTCTATAATTAAAGTTTAAATGAAGGTTACCGCAAAATTTTCGCTGCGGCATTATGAGGATAATTTAATGATTCATCAGAAATATTGATTAATGAGTTGTAGTTAAGCCATATAGATATAGAGACAATGTGAAAACAACAGAAGCATTCAAAGTTTAGTTGTTTTAGAGCTAGGACGCGTTATTTTAAAAGCATTTTTTTGTTCTAACGGTGCTGATTTTGTTTGTTATTAACTAGTGTAATAATTTATCATAATTTGTTAAATTAAAAGTTCGACACTCACACTATGTTATAAATAGCTTCACAGGCAAATATATATATATATATATATATATATATATACATGTTGATGGTTAAATAAACTCCGATCAATAAATTACCCGATTTATTTCGAGTTCGAGAAATATTCCCACGCTGTGTTTCAGCATTTAGAATCAATCAAACGGACGAATTTCGCCTGTGTTGCATCAGATACCGTTCATGTGCTGACGCATGCGTACCGGTCATATGAATTCTTGAACAGAAATTGGGACCAAGGATCTTGTACTCGAATCACAATAACTTATATGAGATGTATCGAAGTAGAACGTTTCTGCAATGAGCACTACTTATCATACGTTGTCGGTTGACCATAAATTTAATTGGTTTTTCTTATTGTCCCTACTTTGACAAGAAATTCTCACTATACGGGATTATTGTTATAATTATGAAATGTTTTCAGAAAATTTCATGTCACTTCTAATCCAATTCATTTGTCTCCAAATACCAGGTAGGGTTACGGAATATATCATAAATATAACAAAATGTATCAAAGATTGTCACGTGACATGGCTGCGTTTAAGATCCCAAGCAGCAAATGGAAGGAGCTTGCCATGGACCGTACTAATTGGTGTCGCCTAATTCACGAAGGTCAATCAAAGCACTACACGACCTGGTTTCGGCAACTGGAAGAGAAACGTATGGGGCGTCACGAGCAGGCCTCTTACCCCCGTCCATCTGGGGGCACAGATGTACATACTTGCCGAATTTGCGTCCGAACGATCCGTTCTCGGATCGGTCTTGTGAGCCACCTACGAAAGTGTCGCCAAAATGGTACTTGAATCATCTGCTAGAAATGAAAAGGCCTATAACTAACTAATCAAAGATTATGAATAAAATATAAAAATATGGCTGATCAAGATTTCACCACAAACTCATTTGCAATTTTTAAAATCGTTAAATTTAAGGCCAAAAATACTCTATTAAGAACAGATGCCACGAGTATATAAACATTATGATAAAAATTAGAAACCCCTAAATTCTGTCTGTTATTGTGCGTTGTTATTTTCTTACTTGACTTCCGTTACAATTCTAATGTATAATCCAATGCAGACAGCCACCAATATCAACATCCGAAAGCAAATCATGTACGATAGTTATATCCTGATATCGAGACTTCGCAAACCCTAGACTAAACAATCAACCCTGCTCAGTCTGGCTTACGCGTAAACAAATGTATTTAAGAACATCCATCATGCATTACTCCTTTATTTTGCAATATATTTTAAGATTAAGTATCTACACACTTTATTTCAGTGTAAATTAACTGGGAAGCGTTTCTCAGTAATTGACTTTGAGCACAACCATGATACAAAGACTTCGTGGGTTTTCACAACAGTTTCGATTCGATGATCGTTTATTTAATTTGTAATTGAGCTAGAGTCGATTTAAGGCTTAATAATTTAATATCTTCTCCTTGCATCTCTTCAGCTAGTTCTTTATAATATATTGAGTATATTGGTATGATTTATTCAGAACTGACTTAAAAGGAATTTAATGGTATCTCTCAGTTTTTCTTTAATTCTAAATTTCATCATGCTATCGCGTTATCGTCAAAACCTTGAAATGAGACTTCTAGCATAATTTTATCGATATATTTTTTTAATCAATTAATAATAACTAGTAAACGCCTGGTGGTCGACATTCGACCATAGTTATTTGATATTTTAAAGTTTGAACTTTATTAGGTTCTTTTCTCAAAGGGTATACTTCTATATTTAAAGGTTTTCATCATGGCTACTCAGTTATTTGCCATGATCTTTAATTATATAAACATTTTAAAAAATCTATGTGTGAATGAAAATTGAAATTGATCATAAATTTGAAACAAAAATCACGTGGTAAAGCTTTCAAATTTTAAGTAAACATAACTTTACAAAAATAAAGAAATTTATCGCAACCTATGACACAATTTTCAATAAATTTTACACGACACCATGGATGGGTGGTATTTCTGGGTTATATTGAATTAAATGTACTCTGTTCATTATGAGAAATAGTGATATGCCCAGTATCATCGTTTGGAAAAGTAATGGATCCACAATACAATCAAATAGTGATTCCAATACAAAGATGTTTTAATACTACCATTAGGTTTTGAAAATAATTTCTTTTTTGTTGCCACATGAGGTTGAATTGCAACATTGTAACCGCGGAGGTCTAAGTCATGGATTACTTTTATGAACAAAATCCGTATTTTGATTATACAAAGTATTATTTGGCTCATTTTTTTTATTAAATCATCATTTGAAGTGAGTTCGCCATAAAAAATAATAAACATTACAATAACAGTTATATTGTATAATATCATTATTGAATGTAGGATCAAAGATGGTAATTAGAACGTAAGAGTTAAAAATACATACAGTCGAGCATAGCAACCTGCTTTACAACCTCTTTTGATCTTCGTAATTATTGACAATTGTTAAAATATCTTTTTTATTTACATGTGTGTATATGTTGTGTAAAATTGAAGCAGTAGTGTGAGTAGTGCATATTTTAATAAATTTAATGTACTTCTAATGCATTTTATATAAAATAAACAGCTTTCTGCACTTCTCCGCCATATAAACTTTAACTATGCCAAATTTCAAGTTCCCCCGTTCACGGCAAATAGATTAAAAAGGGGTACATTTTTTTTGCTTCACGTATTAATATATAGATATGATAATATTAGGTATATTATTTTATTGGTTATACCCACAGCTCCTGCTACGTTTGTTATTAATTGTTATTATTTAGTTTTCTTGTAGTGAACAGTTGAAATATGATGAAATAAATATAAATATTCTACATGTTTTCAAATCTATGAATACCAATTTCTAATGACGAACAGTTAAACAGCCCAAAAGTTGATATGCAGCAACACTATCTAGTGGTGACTTATAAAATAAAAATATATAATATCCTTTTACACTTAACCATATACAAAATAATGTCCGACACAAACAGTTTTATTTCAATCGATTCTACTAACTCAATGAGGGGATTTCTATAACTCTTATACGCTTTGTTCCATTTTAGGAACACGACCGGATTCATGGGAAATATGTATGAAATGTGGACAATTCAACGATAAATCATAATAAAGTATAATAAATTCTAGATAATATGTTAAAGAGATCAGAAGAGACAAACAGTTCTTATTTATACACAAGATTAATGTATTACCGTCGACATGTATGTCTATATACAGTAGATTGATTAGTTCGCGTATTTTTGGTGTAAACTATGAGCGCAAGCGATTTACAAGTGTTCGAAATAATCTATTGTAGGTGGTAGAACCCCGCTGAAGCTATTTTCGGTTTCAGCATGAATGGGTCGGCTCCTCCGGGGTAGTACCACCCCTCTCACAGATAACTGACGTGAAATAACAGTGCTTGCATTGTTGTGTTTCGTTCGGTCAGTGAAAGAGCCGGAGGCCCTCGTCCCTTCCTCTTTCCTGCTTTCCCTTTCCTTCCCCTCCCCCTTCTCCCATATCAGGTTGGCAACGCACTTGCGACGTCCCTGATGTCGCTAGTGTCTATGGACGGTGGTGATCACTTATCCTCACGTGACCCACCAGCTCGTTTGCCTCCTATGATATAAAAAAAATAAAATAAAAAAAATAATTTTCTTCTTTGAACAATCTGATCTCTGAAAAAATGAAAAATTCTATTTGTATTACACAGTCTATTTATTAAGAGTATCTAACATCACGCTATGATCATTAGGAGTGGGTCAAACTAATAATTGATACGATTATATAGTAATAATACGGTAATACCATGTGATATGGCGCGAGGTATCGAAAATTAAATGAAAGTGATACCGCGGTGCATAACTAGTATAATAAGAACAATGGGTTTCTATGTTCTGTTTATTTATGCTTCTATAAGATATTTTTAATTTGCTGTTCGTTCTTGTAATAATTCTATAGCTTAATATTACACTACTAAAGCATTCTCTTTCTGCTTTCTGGATATTATCATTGTAATTATTTAAAATATAATCTGAATAAGTTTTTTATGTTTTTTTTTACTGTCTCCTGTGCTGTTTCATCGATTTTCTTTCTTTTTTGTTTAGTAGCTATTAAACTTAAACTTAGACTTATTAAGAACTTTAATATAAACAATATAAAAAAATGTGAATAATTCTTTTTATCATATAATCTATGAAACAATGAAGTCTTTACTTATAGATTCCTATTTATCCACACTCTATGCATATAATAAAAATGAAAATATAAGGTGTCTGTACTTTTGAAAACAAATGTTGCAGGTGTCTTGGAATGAATAAAAAAATTCATTTAAATCATTTTTAGCTATGTCTGCCTGTTTATCTGTACGTCTATCTGTATGTTTGTTTGTATTAACATGCATCACTGCTAAAGTATTGCATTCACGATAAAACCTCACAAAGAAAACCATAAAGCATATCGAGAAACTCTTGGTTTCATTTGTAGAAAGTTTCCTCCACATGCAAACTTTCTACATACATACTTACTCCCCACACATTGAAATCAGTTGACTCTATCAAAAGTTGTTGTAATTTTAAAGACGTCGTGATTTATGTACGAGAAAAAAGTAAATAAGTAAACGGACTTAATACATTCAGATGATTTTTTAGTTATTGTTTTTTTTACATTAGGTGCCAGCTAATATACAATATTTGTGCAATGTGATACACAGATAATAATATCTCTATTATTAGAGTCGATTTTTGATCAATAGTTGCCGACGCAAAACAATTTGTATATTCAATCCGCTATAAGTTTATATCTTGTACACGAGGTTAAGCGAGGTCGCCCTTAGATACGTATTAGGATTAGACTATGTGACGCGACTATGTAATTAGTCCTACTGTCCCACAACTGCAACATTATTGTGCCGAGAAGGTGTATTTACTTGTGAACTATCGACTTAGTATTCTGTACAAGCGTGACGTCACCGAGTGCCGTGGTATATAGGTATATGATGATGTAGTTAAAATACCTCTTAGGTGATGAAAAGTTCTTGTTTATATATGGTTGGTGTGAATGAATGTTATTGCCAAGTTAGTTGTCAGTTACAAGGGTTGAGATACTTTAGTTATTTAGTCATTGAAGATCAAAAAGGTTTGCCGTAATTCCATACACGTGTTAGGAAGATATACAAATAAATTTGATGAAACTTATACTAAGTACTTTATTGGATATTACTTTGCACTTCTGGCTGGAATTAATTGCTCGCTGCCATTTGCAACGGGTTCTACCACAAACATCGATCAGAAGATACTCCGCGAAGGAACGAAATACATGTAAAGAATAGTGGTTATTACAAGTTTCATAGACACAATAAATTTTATCATTTATTTTGCAAAACTACCAACAATATCTAAGAGTTCAACCGTCTTTTTTGTTGTTTTAGTTACTAATATTTCGTAATCATTCGGTCCATTTTGACAGTTTTATATTTAACTTCTTCAGGTACCAATTGGATAAACAAAATCAAATGTTACAATGAGAGAGAATAGCGGCCAATTAGTTCCAGGCGGAAGTGCAAAGTAACATCCAATGGAGTACTTATGATGGATTTCTGTAAGTTTCAGATTATTATAGTTGTAGTATAGTATATCCATATATTATGATTTTCGGATCCTTTATTTGTAATTAATAGTTTTAGATTTAACTTTTCAGGTAAACGTACGAACAAAAAGAATCACTTTGTTTTTGTTGCAATGAAACTTGGTAACGGCCAATTAATTCCAGACGGAAGTGATAGTAACACACAATAAAGCACTGGACTTTTGAAAAGTAACGTTTTAATCAATCAAGAATCTTTTATCAGCAGATAGATAACTTTCCAGAATATTTTAGGCCACATGCCATTACGTCTTAAACAGCAATAATAAAGTTCAACAGTAGTAACTTAAGTGGTAGTGACAAAACTACAATACAAGGAATAAAAGAAAGCCTAAATTAAATTTATATAAAATACATGGTTCCCAGGAGGTTTATACATAAACTAAAAAAAATCCTGAGAGATAAAGACCTTGACGTCGTATAAATTAATATGTAATAATTTAACTCTATTATTATTAAATATAATGTACCTAAATGATAACCTCAGTGTGACATATTGCATAATATCCGAACGAGCCGCGGGTTGATTTCGGTAAATTTACTACGTGCAAATGTCGAGAGAGTCAACAGTACAAGCTATAAGAGGCAAGAGATTATCTTTTTTGTATGTAGCTGCATGCATTCTTTCGTATATTTTTCTATTTTGGTTTCTCCTTACAATGGTTGTGGGTTACTCAAATTTATAATTATTGTATACAAGGCTTACATAAATCTATAGTTGGTCTCTGTTATTATATTATCACTATGCAATTGTAGATTCGCCCAATCTTAGTGGAAATACAATAGTAGATGGGTATATTGTTAATGTGACTCGTATGGTAGACTGATATATACTGTGAGCTGCAGAAGGCTTCTATGTAATTTGAGAAGAGTTCTAAAAGTTTGCTAAAGCAATTATTGAGATCATAGAAAATTGATTGATGTGTACATTGCTGTAGATTCGCTATAGTTTGGTAACTATATGGATAAATAAATTTGTTTTTAACTCTTTTGTAATTAAAGTTCATTAGTAATTGACACTAAATAAATTGCCATAAAAGTTACTACACTGTGTGTATTGTAAGTCATGTAAATTGTCAAGTCTTTTGATAATCGCGTTAAATATTTACCGAGCATTATAATTAATGGTAACGTCAACCGTAAATCTGTGATGTAGTTAAAAATATTTTTGAAGTAAAATGTCTTGAAAAGCATTGAGCAATTAAAAAAAAAATGATGTACGGAGAAACCTCACGGTTTCTCATCACCGATGACCACGACAGTCTTATGACGTGTTGCGCTTACATCAAACTACCGACGCGTAATATATATATTTTGTATTGATATGCTTCAGTATGTTTCATTAATTAATAAGCTGTATATTATTACTTAGAATACCAATGGATGTGAAAACTAGACTATTACCTATTAAAAATTTCAATTTACAAATTACAAAAGTTAAACAATTCAGCCTTTAATTGTTTAAAAAAAGAAAACGCTAAAACGATCGTTTTGACTGTTTACTTCTCTCGGCGATTTTTATGACTGCCTCAACTTTTAATTGTACACAGATTATCTTGTATGAAAATTATTTCCCGCTGTCCGCTTGTAACTTGTTTTGTGGCGAATGCTCTCGTTTATTATGACATTTAAAATTAATTGGGGGGTGCGGTTGTACTGAGTGAAATTGGGAGCCGTCGAGTTGTAATGTCAAAGAAAGCGCCCGATACTCTTGTACAGAGAGCCGACAATTTCGTTAAAATACAAGATGACATAATAATTATTAATCATGTTGTTATTTCTTGGTGTCCTATAAAACTCGTACTGTTTATAGCTAGCGGTCTCTCGTGACTTCATTATGTTTCTATATAAATGACTAGCTCTCGCCTATGGCTTTGCTCGTTTGAATTTAGGTTTGATCTATCCCTAGGAAAGAGTAAATTTATGAAGTGAAATCTGGCAAAGTGATTTTTTTTATGTACAACAGGTACGCGCTTGGCCACAATCTCACTTGGTGGTAGGTGACGATGAGGCCGACGATGTATCGCTCTTACCCACTAGGTGCCTATTCACTCTACTCGTGAAGACTCCCAAGTTATAAGATGACGGGAAGACAGACGCTGGGAGTGAATTCCACTCCTTAGCCGTACGTATAATGAATGTGGAAACAATTCGCTTCGTACGAATTAAGGGAATATCAACCACGTAAGGGTGGAAACCCTTACGGCGTCTAGTCGTCCTCTGATGGAATGGAGACGGTGGAATTATATTGTGTAATCCCTCTGCACACTCTCCAAAGTGTAACCTTTAAAACAACGAGAGACAAGCTACTTTTCGGCGATGCTCTAGACTAAGCATTCTTGTCTCCCACAGCGCTTCATCACCGATAAGCCGACATTCAATGGAATCAAGAGCTGCCAGCTGATATTTGGCTGATCCATCCCATATAAGTGGAAATTACAAACATTATTGTAGTGTTCATATCTATTAGCAACCGAAGTGATAATTATAAATATACAAAAGGCCAGTAACGCACTTGCAACTCTCCTGGTGATGCTAGTGTCTACGTTGGCGATCACTTATCATCAGATGACCCACCTGTTCGTTTGTTCACTATATTGTAAAAAATACATTTTTATAAAGTCTATTGCAAAATATCAATGTTACATGTACATAGGTCTGTATACTACGTATTGCTAGTTTGACGCAAGCCTACGTGGCACGATACAACCGGTCACGGTTACTAGCATGTCATCACGCAAAGTTTATCACAAAAATACCGCTCAAGGCAATTAAAAAGTTTTCACTTTAAAAATATTCGTTGGTACTTCGGGCTTCGAACATGTGAACATCGGAATAGTATTCCGCCGCGCCGGTTCAACCACTAGGCTATAACATACAGTTAGTTTTCGCTACAGATCGCGGCGATAGTGGAATGACACAATAAATATACATGACACGTAGTCTTGTAATACGTGTGATACTTGTCTGGCGCCGGCCCATAAACAATTAATTGTTCTTTTCCCTAAATGTTTAATTGCATTCTAAAGACAATGAGTTTAAACCTTTATTGACGATTGTCAACTGCTCGTATAACCTGTCGATTGGGTCAAGGTGAAAGCTTTTGGTGACGATTTTATTACAAAAACAAAAGGATAACTTGCACTAAGTTGTGTAAGTACAAATATAAAAAAATGGATATTTGAAATGAAAATAGAGTTGAAATGCCTTTGAAATTTGAAAAATTCTTGATTTTTTATTACTTATCAATTTTTTTTGGAATATAATCCTTACATCTGAATAAAAGTGATCTGACTATGTTTTGTCAAGCGAATCTTCGAAATGACTCAATCAATTTTGACGAGGCTTAAACTGGAAAATTTAATAGTTTTCAGAGTACTGCTTGTACACATATAATAATGCTTTTTATGTAGGAGCAAAGTAATAATGACAAAATTTAAAAAAGGTAACATAATGTCACTAGCAAGTTTATTTATACTAGTGGGCGCCCAGTGGTCGACATTCGACTTTAGATCAAGTTTCGTTACAACTATTATAATAATAGTTATAATATCATTGTTGAATATAGGATGAAATAGGGTAATTGGAACGTAAGAGTAAACAAATACATAGCCGAGCATAGCAACCTCCTTCGCAACCTTTTATGAAGTTCGTTATTGACGGCTGTCAAAATGTCATTTTTATTTAAATGTGTGTATATGTTGTGTAAAATTCAAGCTGTAGTGTGAGTAATGCTTATTTTAATTAATTTAATGTACTTGTAATGTATTTTATATCAAATAAATAGCTTTCTGCACTTCTCCGCCATATAAACTTTAACTATGCCAAATTTCAAGTTCATTCATACACGCAATTCACTTATATAGTAGATCTTCTATGTTTTTCTACACATAAAATAAAAAAGTAAATCTAACGTATGTGTACTTTTTAGATTTAAAAAAAAATGTTACAGGTGTCTAGGATTACATAATAAAATACATTTCAATCATTTTTAGAAATGTCTGTCTGTTTCTCTATATGCCTATTCTATGAGCATTCTAAAGTACAGTTTTCATGATAAAACCTTTTCAAGAAAATCATAAACCATATTTTCTAGTAACATTTCGTGTTTGTTTTATTAAAATCGGGCCGATCTCTTCAAAGTTATTGTAATTTTAATGACTACGCGACTTAAGTACGAGAGAATAGTAGATAGTAATTAGACGTCATACATTCAGATGACTTTTTGTACCTCAGGTTCCAAGCGGACGAAGTCGCGGGCATGACTAGTAAAATATATAATTCATAGTTAAAACGTTTTCACACAGAAGAAGTCGCGGACATAAGCTAGTGTCAATATAATGTGATTTTACGATGATTAGGGTAATGCAGTACAGCTTCGTTATGTATTAGCGATGTTACACAAACTAATCTTTTGGTATCCGTAACCATTTCCAGTGACTTGTACCATGTACCAAGTAATTTGTGCTGGTATGCAATAATATCCATTTTTTGTATTCATTGTACATTTTTTTTTCGATTTTTTTAACAATAATTAATTATTACAAACGTAATACTAGATTGAATATGACTATACATTTCCGCCTGGAAATAACATCGAATCAAGTAGATATTTATGATTTCCGCAAAGTAACGCCTTTATTATGAAATAGATAATACTGTGTTGATTGTTGTATTAATTGTTTATAAGGATTTTAATTTTGAGTCATCGTCAATTCAGCCACGATCAATTCAATCAGGTTAACTGGGCATAGATAAAAAATGTGATTTTTTCAGAAATTCGACAAGGGCACATACAGCATTTTTACAAATTTATTAAAACTAGTGGGTGCCCATTCGACAATTGGTATTTGATATTTTAAAGTTTGAACTTTATTAGAGTTCTTTTGTCAAAGGGTTATACTTCTATAATCATAGGTTTTTATCATGGCTACTCAGTTATTTGCTATGATCTTTAATTATATAAACATTTTAAAAAATCTATGTGTAAATGAAAATCGAAATTAATTATAAATTTGAAATAGAAATCAAGCTCTCAAATTTTAAGGAAATATAACTTTACGAAAATAAAGAAATTGATCGCAACCCATGACACAATTTTCAATTAATTTTACACGACACCATGGGCGGGTGGTATTTCTGGGTGATGTTGAATTAAATGTAGTCTGTTCATTATGAGAAATAGTGATATGCCCAGTATCATCGATTGGAAAGGTAATGGATCCACAATACAATCAAATGGTGAATCCAATATAAAGATGTTTTAATACTACCATTAGGTTTTGAAAATAATTTCTTTTTTGTTGCTACATGAGGTTGAATTGCAACATTGTAACCGCGAAGGTCTAAGTCATGGATTACCTTTATAAACAAATTTTTTATTTTGATTATACAAAGTATTACTTGGCTCATTTTTTTTATTAAATCATCATTTGAAGTGGGTTCACCATAAAAAATAATAAACATTACAATAATAGTTGTATTTTATAATATCATTGTTGAATGTAGGATGAAAAATGGTAATTGGAACGTAAGAGTTAAAAAATACATACAGTCGAGCATAGCAACCTCCTTCACAACCTCTTTTCAACTTCGTATTTATTGACAGCTGTCAAAATGTCTTTTATTTACATGTGTGTATATGTTGTGTAAAATTCGAGTAGTAGTGTGAGTAATGCATATTTTAATAAATTTAATGTACTTCTAATGTATTTTATATAAAATATACAGCTTTCTGCACTTCTCCGGCAAATAAACTTTAACTATGCCAAATTTCAAGTTCACCCGATGACGGGAAATAGGTTTAAAAGGGGTACAATTTTTTTTTGCTCACGTATTAATATATAGATAATCCTTACTAATGTTATAGAAATGAAACTGGGTTTCTTTATTTATATGTTATTAGAGCTATCTATCTTTATAAACGCAATGCTATAGAAAAGGTAAACAAAATAATGTATTGATAAAATAGGTCTTCAATAATGATTGTTTGTAGCATGCTCTGTAAAAATTATTCAATTGGGTCTCGAATAATGTGATGTCATATGTCACTACTGTCATTACTGTCCAACTTTACTTTTGTCTATTCATTTCTTTGTTTCTGCGTATATGTATTGTGCTCAGAGTTTTTGGCGGCATTTCAGTCTGTTATGTAGTAGATTTTATATTTTCTTCATAATCTTGTGTTACTTGACTCTATATTATGTAAAGTTGGTAGTGTTTTATGTAATATTGTTAGTTTATTGTGCATAAGTGAAGTGAATGAAAAATAATACCACGGACCATGAATTCTGGGATGCCACAAAAATTCCCAGGAGAGTTGTAACAAGAGAACCACCATCTTGTTATTACGTTGAAACAACCACAAGACACTTTATTTGAATATCGACTTCCTGACTTATCGTGATATCCTGACAAAACATGGACATATCAGAATATTTTTTAATGATTATTCAAAAATTAAGAAGATAAGAAATGTCTGAAATATTATATAGAAGATTTGGCGCTTAAGCCTTTACATTAACTTGGACATAGAAGAAAACAGACTAAAGAATAAGATAAGAAGTATCCGTATTGACAACTTCAGAATTGGCAAAAGAAACGACTTGAAAATTAAGATAAAGGAGGTGGTTTAAATTTTACGAAATATTATATAGAAGATTTGGCGCGTATGCCTTTATATTAACTTGAACATAGAATAAAACTCACTACAGAATATACAAGAACCACATACATATATTGACAACTTCAGAATTGGCAGTATGGATTTGTTAAGCCTTTTTGAAGTGAAAACGTCTTTAGACCCATTAAGTGTTATTTTTGGCAGGATATAAAGTTATGATTTCGCCTCATGACATTCTAGTAAAGCGTGACCGAACGTACTGCACTAGCAAGGCTTGCGTAAGAGTAGCGACGCGTAGCATAGCGGTATATTTACGTCTAATATTGATTGATGTATTTGTGTTGAGATTGTGGATCACATTAAATGTTGTATTCATTAATAAACTGTATAAAAATATATATAATTAATGTTCTAGTACCAATAGATGTTAAAATCAGACTAATGTTGATTGATAATTTCAATATACACATTATGAAATTTAAATAACTTATACTATTTAGTAGGTAGTAAAGCCACGTTGAAGCTATTATTGGTTTCAGCATGAATGGGTCGGCTCGTCCGGGGTAGCATCACCCGATCCACAGAAAACCGACGTGAAGTAACAGTGCTCGCATTGTTGCGTTTCGTTCGGTCAGTGAGATCGCCGGAGACCCATCTTCCCTCCCTTCCCCTCTCCCTTTCTCTCTATTCCACACACAGCCTGGCAACGCACTTGCGTCTCCTCTGGGGTTGCTAGTGTCTATGGACGGCGGTGATCGCTTAACAACAGGTGACCCGCATGTTCGTTTGCCTCCTATACGATATAAAAAAAACTATAATTAATTGAAAATTTTAATAGAGAACATAATTATTTAATTGTTTTGAATTTTAACTTTTGTCGGCAGTCCTTATGACTGAATCGAGTTTTTTTTTTGTAAATACCAACTTTCAGAAACATCTGTACCAAATGTATTTGACCATAGTGTAACATCACTATATTATATCGTAGTCCAGTGAAGCTGTTAAGACATTGCTGGGTCAATAGCGTAGTCAGTTCGAAAAAAAACTATATTATATTAATTTAATTATCGGCTGGCTTGGTAATAAATCATCGATTGTCACGTCACTTTGTGCGTATCATTTTTCTCTGCGCGACAATTTTACAACCTTTTTTAATGTTCGAGAAACGAGTTAAGCTTATGTTTAATTACATATAATGCAAGTTTTTCTTATACACTCTGAACAGCATTGATTAATTAAAAAAAATCTTAAACTATTATGTTATATATGTCACTATAGAGGATGGTGACTTATGGCTATTTTTTTGTTTTAACCTTTGGCTAGAATTTCGCTTGCTTCTGAATGACCATATGGTCTAATATGGTATGGACACTAAGCCCAGAGAAGGACTGGTGTTCAAATGCAGCTGCCCAAAAATATTTATACATGGCTTGGCGACAAATTCCTAAAATAAAGTTTGTATCTAGCTAGGCGAGATTGTAAAAAAAATTAACACCACACTATCCTTTCTACACAATGACACATATAGACGTATACATATTATGACTGAAAAACTGGCTTATCGCAGGGATTCGATTTACATCTGGTGTCGGTTCGCAATCTTAAAAAAAAAGGATTTTTTTTTCGAAATGACTACGCTATTGACCCAGCAAGGTCTTAACTAGGTCTAAACTTGCTGGGTAAAAAAAGGATGATTGAGCATTTACTGTGTGAACGCGTTACATCCTAGGCCTCGCCCTCACTTTCCATCAGGTGTGACTGAGGTCATGCGACGCATAATGTATTATAAAATAAAAAAAGCTTCATCGTCACCATTGAACAGCTTTTCTCAAACCATTGCCGGGCATAAACCTCCTCCCTTTTAAGCTTTTGCTCTTGAACTTCCCCTATTTCACCTGCCCTCTCTCGATCACCACTCGGTCAAAAACCTATTCCACCTGGCACTACCACATCTGACCAAGTGGCCTTCCCAAATCAGCTCACTGAGTACAATTTAAGATTTCAAAGATTAGGTAGAACAAGTATTATTATTGAAGGGTGGATTATTGACCGAATGAAAGTAATGTCTGAAACGCTCCCCTCTATACCACCATGCATTGAGTGTTATATTTGCCACAGCGGCACATTTCAGCGTATTTTATTGCTGGGTTTGCTGGTGTATTCCAATAGCAAGCGAATTGCTCCCTAAATTATGTATCTGATTGGGTGGCTACTACCATGGACAAGGCGATAAACGAGTTACAGTGACTCTCCTTTATTCTGTCGCATTTCGGGATTAATCAGTCATTGTAACTGACATGAATGGCGATGGACTGTTGATCTCTAGGTCGCTCTTGTCTTAAAAACTCCCTGAAAAACCGTCGACTTAGTTTGTTATAACAGATTTCTCATATATAGCAATTTAATAGATACTACTTGATGTCGATCCATATAGAGGCGTGTAGAAACATGTAATGGACAAAGGAATTAGTCTGTTTTTTTTTATTGACATGTGCCACAATGTTGTCGGTAATTGATTTATTATTTAACAAGAATATTAAGTCCAGACCCTATAAAGGTATAGTTAGAATAAAAAAATACTACACTACAACGTTAGAAATCGTGTAATATTACCTGTTTGTTTATATAATGATTAGGAAAAAAAAACAGGGTGTCTCGTAGAGACACACGATAGAAGTACAACTTTTGTATTACAGGGAAACGTTTTAATTTAAAAAATACAACAAAAAAACCAATACCACGCCTTGTTCCTACGCGGTCACCCGTCGAAGTACTGACCGCAATCAACGTTGCTTAACTTCGGTGATCAGACGGGAGCCGGTGTTCAACACCTAACCCGACACAGTGCTTACTCTCACCACTTTTCGTAAAACAATCTTTTATTGCGGATCAGAATTTCAAAACCCGCTCATAAGAATTTTCGTTTCAAAAAAGAAAGTAATGTTCTTAGAACCAATATTTATCCAATTTACCAATGAAATAAATGAAAAATTTCAACAAATGCAACCGCATTCAGCAATATGCAAAACCCGTTGGTGCAGTACACTTCAATACTACAATACTGAAACACTGATTTTCAATGGAGCGTCAAATGACATACCGACGTCCAGTAAAGCCGAAAAATATTCATATAACAAGAATTTGAAAAACTAAACTAAGAAACAATAATGCAGATTGTACATTTGATAAACATGCTAATAACGTGTTGCTAGAAAATTAAAGCAACGTGGTGCCTGCATAAAACTATTAAATGAAATGTTTTAAATCAAACAAAAACATTTAAAACAAAAGTTGTGTGTAATTCACACACACGAGTAATATTCTCATTAGGAGAATCAGATGAATACACTATGGAGGTAGCAAATATTAGTTTCAGCGTAATTTTGTAATATTTAACCGACTTCAAAAAAAGGAGGAGGTTATCAATTCGACTGTATGTTTTTTTTTTATGGTTTAATGAATAAAAATGTTAATAATACAGTCACTACGATCTAACAGAAAATAATGTGCTGTAGATGTTTGTCATTTTTCACCTTCTTTGTATGTATTTCGCATACATAAAAGTATGCTATCTTATTCTCTCACAGCTTAAAACCTATATATATATATATTTATAGTTATCTCTTTTCCGTTACACATTTTCGTCTCATATAATATTATATTTGGTAGTGGTAGAGCCAAGCTGAAGCTATTATTGTTTTCAGCACGAATGGGTCGGCTCGTCCGGGGAAGCACCACCCTCTCGCAGAAAACCGACGTGAAGTAACAGTGTTTGCATTGTTGCGTTTCGTTCGGTCAGTAAGAGAGCCGGAGACCTACCTACCTTCCCCTTCCTCCTTCCCTTCCTGCCCCTCTCCCACCCTCCTCCCAAATACAGGTTGGCAACGCACTTGCGACCCCCCTGGTGTTGCAAGTATGTATGGACGGTGGTGATCACTTAACAACAGGTGACCCATCTGGTCGTTTGCCTCCTATGATATAAAAAAAAATACAATTAACATGTATCATATTTGTATTGGCATATATATGATGTATATCAATTACTTACACCAGCTTTGTTTGGCCTTATAAAAATGGCAAAGGGTGAACTGAACACAAAAAATATATAGTCCAGAATCATCTATGACAAATTCTACATCGAATCGTCATTTTCTAATGTCGATACGTTCATTAGTTTGAGGTGATTTACCCCCTTTTTTCTTGTTGTCGCAACGCAGAAGCATTTGCCAGTGTCAGTGTTTTGCTTCAATAGAGGTTAAAATACAATTTATAGTAATCAGAAAGAAACATAGGTTTTTCTAAAAATGTTTATATTTCCTAGAATGTAACGATACGTCACAAGTTAATTTGAAAAAAAAAAACATGCTATCTCAGCCTTATCTCGGTCTGCGATGTCATCATTTAGAGGTAAATGCAGACGACCTCGCGATTAATCGCCAGTCTTACATATAAAAATCCAGTGTCATGATGTTTGTCTACGATAAACTCTGAAACTATTCAACCGATCTCCACGAAAGTTGGCATTTATGTATAATTTGTTCCAACTTGCAAGATAGGCTAATTTATATATATATATATATATATATTTTATTGAAGCACGACATAGTGACTGCACTACGCCTGATGTTAAGCATAGTACAATCCAAAAACATCGGCAACCACCGAGAGACAGATTATCCATCGCCGGTCGCCGCTGTCATGCCGGCCATAATGACCAAAGTCACCCGGTACTGGATATGCACATGCTGATCCCGAAACGCGACGCGCAGAAGCGAGTCACTATGACGGGCTTTTTCGCCATATACACGGTGGTTGCGACCCAGTCGGACTGTAAAACCCTACCACCCCGCTTTCGCCATTGCCTCGTTCGTTATTCAGCAGGGTGCACCACGTGCAGGTGAGATTGGCTTGGGTGTCTCAAGTCTTAAGATGTTACGCGACACCCCTTTGATTAATAGCCTTAATAGTTTTAATTACAAATTATATGACTGTCAATATTGATTATTGTTATTAAGTGTAAGTTTCATCAGTCTCGGACAGATGGCGCTTTAAAATAGTTTTTAATAGAAAAATGTAGCACCGACTGTCATAAATATCTCATACATGACGTCCCGTTTTAATTTTGAATTTCTCTTTCAATAACCGAGCCACAGCAATGAGTGGCCGGGTCAGCTAGTTTCTATAAAGCTGCGCTGCCCGGAAGATATAAACTGAATGGTCTACAGATAATTTTTAACGTTATAAAATAAAATGTTCAGTAAACTATCTCTGATAGTTTATTCCCAAATCTGAAACGGTCCCGGGAGTTGAACTTTTTACTTTATTGTCCAAAAAGGAAGCGTTTTGCCGAGTGACACGCGACACGTGTCTTTATAACAATCACGAAAAGCGACAACCGACACTATCCGTTCGTAACGTAAAACATACCTTAGCTTTTATATAAGAAAGCAGGTATTCAAATAATGTATAAATATACTACACCGTCTCCGAATCCTCTCTTAAAATAATATTATTATTTCAGTTTGAACCCACTTTAGATGTTACGTAAGCGAGTTTATAATTATATACGATAGAATGAAATTATGAACGCGTTGCGCGAATAGTTAGATTCGTTTCAATTATTTCATTGTGATTAATTATTGTAATTAAGAGTTACTAAGTTCCCACGTCTGCTTGCATGAATTATAGTTTTGTTTTTACAGTATTTTTGAAGTGAAAATTTCTTTAGACGCATAAATAATGATCTAAAGTGACTCGTTACGCGCGATTCGGTGACGTACTCAATCGTATTTAGATGGTTGTAGTTCTCACCAACCATTTGTAGGCGGTAGAGCCACGCTGAAGCTATTACTGGCTTCAGCATGAATGGGTTGATTCGCCCGAGGTAGTACCGCCCTCTTCTGACCTTCCCCCTCTCCTATAACACAGGCTGGCAACGCACTTCTGACTCTCCTGGTGTTGCAAGTGTCTATGATCGGTGACGATCACTTAACATTAGGTGACCCACCTTTTCGTTTTGTCTCCTATGTAATACAAAACATGTTTTCTATTGGACAAGTAAAAAATAATAGTATTAAAAGTCTTTACAAAATAATATATATATGTTTTCTACATAACTGATATTATTATTATACTAGATGAGTTCGCGACTCTGTCCGGGTGGATCATAAGGTAAAAAACAGTGACTAGTAAAATCATCTAAACGTATTAAGTCCATTTACTTATCTACTTTTCTCTTGTACTTAAGTCGCGTTGTCATTAAAATTAAAATAACGTTCGATAGAGTGAACTGATTTTAATAAAACAACGACTAATTGTTACTCGAGGATATTCTTTATGATTTTCTTTGTGAGGTTTCATCGCGAACCTAATAATTTAGCAGTGATATGTGTTCAAAGAACCAGACAAACAGACATTTTTCATAGTGATTGAAATGTATTTCACTACTTATTTCTATACATCTGCATCATTTTTTTTCACAAAAATCTAAAAATAGCAAACAGGTTAGATCTACATACTTATTATGTGTATAGATTTGTTGTGGAACGTTATAGGCTAATTAACATAATGCTAATGCAATCAGGAGTGGAATACTCCCCGTAGAAAGGGCGCAAACCAGGACGAAGCAAAGGGCGGTGACGTTATATGAACTATAGAGAAATTGTAACAGGATGTATATTATGATTCTAATATCAATCATGTCTATAAATGTATATAGCAGTTGAATCTCTACGCCCTGAGCCAGTCCTTATAACCAGATACAGTTCTGATAAGCGCGATATAGCACAATGAGTAACAAGATCGTACGGTCCATTACCCGACATAGGTCTGTTATAAGGTTCAATGTTGTGATTGAAGTGTGAATTAATAGATTTGCAGTCCCAGTAACGGTCCGCGTGACCGATCAAAGTATTTGTGGCAGTTGTCCTATCAGTAAAAACATGGTGTTACCATATTTGTTCGGCTGATTACTGATTACTGCTTGAACGTTGCCTTTGCCTGGCAGTCGAGACTCGGTAAATGACATTTTTAATTTAAATCTGCCTCTGTTAGGTAAAGGATCTTTACCACCAGCCAATGTTATATTTCTCCTGGTTTACGCTGATAATACAAGTGTCAAGATATCGACACAATATTTCTTCTCATTAAAAAGTAATTTTTCTTTCACCTTGTTGGACGTTACTGCTTCAACAGGTTTGGTGTCAAACGCAGAAGGCACTCAACTGAAAAGGTAAGTATTGTAATGCCAAAATGACCGAACCTCGACTTGATCTGTCGTCTCCCATCTAAATTTCAATTACTTAAAACTAAACATTAACATGTAATAATTAGCCATACATGTCCAGGTGGAAAATCTTACAATAGTTTCCAATCCAATTCATCGTTGGTCACCAGATGTTTTTGTTTTGATTCATTTGATTGGTTCCGTCATTTTTGATGGCATAAAGGATGTGAGATCTGGATGTGAGGCAGGAGGTCTTATCCACTGAGTTATCATCGCCCTTGTTAAAAAACTACTATAAATTAATTCCTCTATAGACTATAAACTCTTGATTATTATAGGGACGCCATTATGCACTGCTAATAAATAAAAATATTGCTCGTCTAACTACCATGAGTCTACATAAATAAATCTTTGTTTCTTGTCTCTGATCGTATCTCTACAGATGTTAGCAAGAAAAAATTCACAACACTCTGAGATAAAATCACTAAAATTTACTTATGCATTAAAAAAACTTGCAATTATTCCGGAAACATTAGATCATGCATTGATGTCGGTTTGTTCTCTCAAGAGTCTAGACGGAAGAAAAAAAAACTTAAGACAAATAGCCCGACCATTGTCAATTGGAGTTAGTTGATGGACGAATTGTTGGTGAGACTCCCACGACAATCAAGTAGTTTGTTTTACAACTGCATTTAGCTGCACGACTATTGTCTATATTAATCTCTTTGCTGATTGGTGGAGCGATCGTTTTTGTTGCTGCTTTAATTCCAACGTTTAATATGGTAAAATGTCTTAACATTAACAGACATTCTTGAAGACCTGAACTTTGTAACAACATTTAAAAAATTACTAATAGTTATCTTACGATAATCACTATTCTAAGATCTCATCAATTATACTTCTGTTGGAAAATTTATTTTTTCATATAGTACTTAATGTAAATTATAATGACTTTGTGTGTGTACAATCGCTGTGATCGAAATCAAACCCTGGTCTCTAATACAACAAGATAAAGAACGAGAAATCAATACATATAAATAAGACTGAAGTGTCTAGTAGTCCGGTGAAGCTGTAAAGACCTTGCCAGGTCAATAGCGTAGTCAGTTCGAGAAAAAAAAAAAGACTGAAGTGTCTACTGTCTGCGTTAACGATAACGATTTCGATAACACTTTTCTGACAGATAGAGTAATTTGCAGATTATTGAGTGAGTTACATATCACAACGCGTCTCGATACTGAATCAGTATAAATGCTCAAATCTATTAGAAGCAACTTAACATCTGTAAAATCGTTATAGGTTTTTAAGTAGAAACTATAAAATTCATAAAATAAAAGGCAACTCATAATTACTCCACATGAAACATGTAGTTTGCACAACTCAGCAAAAGCATTAACAAGAGAATGAATTCCCATGTAACAGTTGGTTTACAATACGAAATTCATTTTTAAGAGTCAATTTCAACATATACCTTACCTGAGATGTACACATATGTGTATCTTACGAACGTTATACGTATAAATAGCTAACTTAGCTTATATAGAGTGGCCGTGTTACATTCAAGGCAATACACCTAGTCGAGGTTCAGTCAATCTGACATCCTTGAACTTGTTAACAAGCGACGAGGTGCTTTAAGCACTCGAGGCTTTTAAAAAATTCGTTCCCAAAGGGGGATGAATAAAGTGTTAAAAATAGAACAGAATCCTTTGCAAATTGAAATCTCATAGAATACACGCTTGAATAACAGATCAGTTAAACAACTGTTTCAGCAATCCTTACAGTATGTTGTGTTGTGAATCTGCCAATTCCTAATATTTGCAAGAACATTGAAATGTGAACATATTGCACGTCCAGACACGTATTACACTTTTTTTTAACAACATATCGTCTAGCGCTGATCGCGAACAGTCGCCCCGCTGTCTAATTGGGTGTCGTAGGAATGCCTTGACGTTGTTATGTGGCAAATAAAAATTCCAATTGAATTATATTGGTCCCAGACGTCTGGGCTGCCGAACGTTCTTACATATTTTATTCACTTCAAATTATCCTATAGTTATTTACAAAGATATACATTTAAGTACCTCTTTATTTTTTTTATAAACAATTTTAAGCGAAAACTTTAGGCACGTTGGGCGGTATTTTTGAGAGGATTTTATATTTGAGAGGCTATTTTGAGAGTGCTTGCATAGTTGCGTTTCGTTTGGCCAGTGAGAGTGCTGGAGGCCCATCCTTCTTACCTTCCCCCTCTCCTATTCCCTTCCTCTCCCACTCCCACACTCCCGCAACACAGGCTGGCAACGCACTTGCGATTCCCCTGGTGTTGCAGGTGTCTATGGACGGCGGTGATCGCTTAACATCAGGTGACACATCTGTTCGCTTGCCTCCTATGATATGAAAAAGAGAGGAGATAAAATTATAATTTCGCGTCATGACATACTGGTAAGCATGACCGATCGTATTGCAGATGCGCGGCATACGTCAGACTAGCGACGTGTAGTATAGGAGCCTGTGTACATCTAATATTGGTATTTTGTATTGAGATTGTTCCAACTATCATATGTTAACTATAAACTGTATAAAAACGTATATATTTTTTGTTCGGAGTGCCAATAGACGTGAAAAGCGGACTAATGATAATAATTTTAATGCACAAATTATGAAATTTAAATAATTTACATTGTAATTAATCAAAAACATCAATCCGGACCACAGTTATTCCATTATTTTGAATATTCACTTCTGTCGACAGTCCTTATGACTACCTCGATTCTTTTTCTAGATTATCGACTTGTAGAAGCATTCATCATACGTCGTGCCCCTTACGTCTACAATATTATGAGCTTATAAAAAAAAAACATCAATGAATATTAGTGTTGAATACTATTTAACATGGTTTTCATATATTTATGTCTCTCTAAGGTTAGTCAGAAATCACATTAATGAGCCAGTAAAATAAAAAAAGGCAAACGAATTATATTTTTATCCCGCTATTCGTTCTTATACTGCCGATCATTTAGAGTTTCAAAAAATACAGTGTCCGCTGAGAGACGATTTTCAACGTAAAGGAGTCGTCGTGACCCGGCCCTGAAAATACCACAGCGAATCACGGTTGGGAAACTGGATACATCCGTCCCTAATATAAATATATACATACCTATGTCAATACATCTCTTAGAGGAACGTTTTTGAATACGTTAGGAATTAAGTCAATTATATCCGTAATTAATGATGTGTTAACTAAAAGGCTGGAGATACGTTACATACACGATACTTTGACAAAACATATGGCACGATTACGCACACATACGTAAAATAATATTATAACGCCACACTGTCTTAAATAAAACGTGGAAGTTAGAAGGCATATTCTCAATATCGGTGGTGAAAAAGAGATAGTTATATGTTGCTTAGATACGGGCGATTTGACAGGACAACTGTCAAAAATAAGCTAGGTAGCAAAATTTAACAAGGTACTGTCATAATGCTTATCGACGTATCTACAATTTTTTAATTATCATTGTCAGTAACGTAACGGGGTTTCGGAAGCAGAAGATTTAAAAAGTTAATTTGTAATCACGATTTGAAAACGTAATCTAATTTTATTTCTGTAGTAGCCGTCCACGACTTTTCCTATATGTAGCAAATTAAATCTATTTATATCTGATAAATTATAGTGCTACACTTATTTGACTCGTAGTCCGGTGAAGTTGTTAAGACCTTGCTAGGTCAATAGCGTAGTCAGATCGAGAAAAAAAAACTTATTTGACGTATAATATGGAGACACTCAAGAATGATATATTCTCTGATGTCTTTATTTTTAAGGGACATAAGGGATGGATGTATCTAGATGTGAAGCGCGCGGTCTTATCCACTGGGCTCCTATTGCCTTAGTAGCGAAACTCTGTAAGTGTATTCCACCATAGACAACAAACTCCTTATTTCTAGATTTGTCAACTGCCTATGTATCAATAAGGAAACCAGAACAGATTAATAATACTTATACATATAAATGTTTATGTAAGCATGGGAGGACGGGAGGAAAGAACATTGCTTATTTTTGCTGACAAGGGAGAGAGGTGGTTAGACATTACAAAAATTCTGCTTACCTAACAGGTACTATTGCTAATCTTAAGACATTCAACGGACTTTGATTACAACGACTGTAACCTGCATCTAAATCTTTTTTAAATAACCACGACTTTCACTCTGACTTGTATATAGCTGTATCAGGACTAACAACTCTTGGTGACTTAACATTACGCTCATGCAACACGTCAAAGGAGTGAGTACTGAAACGTATCTAATTGCGATCAGCCCTCTCTCCGTTTCTTTTGCAAATTCCAAATGATCCTTTTACTAAAACAACAAGTTTAGAGAAAAGAAAAAAAATACTAGAAAAGCCCCTATCTCTTTTTATTCTACTAAATGTTCTACGAGAAATAATAGATAGTATTTGACTTTAAATACATTTACATATATCCAAATTTAATTTATGAATATTTACAGATACTGCAAATAGTGATACACACAACGGCTGAAAGATTGTTAAACTGCAACACTGACCGATCAGTATGAAGTTGATACATCTGTCTCTATTCTTTAAAATAACTTGCCACTAGGTAGTGCTGCATGCATCAACTTTCTGAATTTGACGATAATTGAACTTTGTATAATAATTTAAAAAACACAGCGTCTAGCGAGCTTCGAGTGTAATGGTCGCAATGTATACGGGTCCACCATTAAAACCCGAGCAACAATAAGCGTCAAATGCAATTAACCGACCCGGGCATCGAATCGGGACATGGGCGAGTGCGGATGTACGCGTTAATTACATGGCGTCGCCAATAGACCGAGGATCATTGTTTTGTGATCGTGGGGCGCCTGGGGTTACATGGGACCGTCACAGTGGCTCGGTTTGGTTCATCAATTTATGCAGGTCAGTTTATATTTAATTTCCTAAATGCTTGTATCACGATATATACCAGCATTACAACGGTTACTATCCGGCCTGGAACTGCAGACGGAAGTGCAAAGTTACGTCCACTATAATATGTAATGATGGAGTTCCGCAAAGTAACGCCTTCTTCAATCTAATACCTATCGATGGGTTGTTCGCTGTTCTTCTACTCTCAATCAAATCAAATATAATTTATAAAATTTTGGCCCTAAGAAAGCGCTTTTTCAAAACTACCACTGGTTGGAGAAAACAACTCTGTCGACGTGAGGAAGCGGCAAAAAACTCGGTCTAGCTTATCTTTTCTTGATACATATTTCTACAAATATTCCTTTTTGGTGGATGCACAAAGAGTGACGACAATTCCAGACGTGACCATCGTTTACATATTGATCCACCCTGCAATAGCCTTTAGACATTAAAATCCACTTGATATGGTGTTTGAACTCACTATCCGGCAAATCGGTAATGTGCTTTGTTAAGGCTTTATTACAAAACCTAACCTAAAAAAATGTTACTGGTTTTAGTGAGCCTGAAACACGGAATGACAATTTGTTATTGCTTCTAGTATTGAAATTATGTTGGTCTTTTACTAAAGCCAGCCCATCTAAGCTTTTGTTTGCATGGTTATTGCAAGTATTGTTAGGGTAGTGGTAATAGTTTATATATACACCTATTTTAAATACTTCGATATTTACATTCGATATACCACGTGAGCTTGTATTTTCCGTAAATAAGGAAGCATGATTTGTATATCTGATATTTACTATAAACAGACCATTCAACGTGATACTCTTTGAAAAGCTACAATTTACGTCTAGATGGTGCTGTAGTTCAGCAACTTCTGTACTATTAAACGAATCATGAAAATTATTTCGATATTTGAACACAGACAACATATTCACGCTTCTAATTTTGTTTTCATTCGCGGTTACATGGTAGCATTATTTACAAACGAGTACGCAACCCCGTACAAAGTTATAATAACTATGAAATGCAGTAGATACAAATGTTATGCTGATCCAAAATAAATGAGATATGTAACACATATTATAAAAAGCATTTTATATGAACTCAGTCTCCAAATAATTCTTATATTATTTATACGCTTTCACTTAATTTAAAATGAGCAATAACCGAATATAAAACATAAAGAGGTGAACTCTATTAAATGAATTGTAAAATATTTTAATTTCTGTAAATTAACCTACATTATGATTTCAAACGAGATCTATTCCAATAACAATTACTTTAAGTACTAACGTGTTGTTTTAAATGTGTAATAACTTTTGTTTAAATTTTCTTATAATAGTTTTATTTTATTAGTATACACGTTTTTGTAGCGAATGTTCTAACATAAAACGGGTGTATATTTATCATGAACTGTCTGAAAGGGGCTTTTTTTATACTCGGATGAATTCAAGACAAAATTCTTGTTATAGGCATGCCAACTATTTACATGTTTGCAAAACAGGCAAATGGTTTTTTTTTTCGAAATTAACGCTGTTGAACTGGAAACGTCTTTACAGCTTCATCGAACTATTGAGGCAAACGCTAAAGGCACTCAGCCGATTTGAGATGTTTGGACGACTAACTCAAGGGTGCACGGCACACCTCGTCTTGGGCTGTAGCCTGTTTTGTGCAAAAAATCGCTATCTATCTGAGCTAACCTAAGCTAAGCTATCTAGCTATCTACGTATATGAGGAGTTATTGAAACATGCAAGTGTACCAAGCATGCGTGCCTCAACAACTCCTATATGTATTTTGTGTCGGAAAAATCCTCTAAACCATATAGGATAGGATAGGGGAACCTATTTAAGTTTTGCATTTAAATAAATTTTGTATGGTAAAATAATTATTGTGTATAATTGATTATAGTTTTTGAATAGTGACACATCTTCAAATGATGAAGAATACTAAGGCCTAGAATTAAACGAAAAGTGAAAATATAGTATTTATTCGATACAATGCTAATCGATTTTTAAATACAACTTAAGTTAACATTTGCATTTTGACGTGACAACGTCTTATAAATTGGTTTGCCGGGTGACACTTCAAGAAACTGCGTTACGCTCCGCTCACGTTATGCGCTCACAATGAGAGCGAGTGAGAGGCACGCGTCCCTTCCACTCGGGCATGGTTAGCCCGCCTAAGAGCGAGAGAGACTACTATACGAATGAATATTCACATTAAAATTATTTTACCACTCAAAGTCGTTGTCACGTAAAACTTTCGCCCGTATACCGACTTTACAGGCAACCTATTTTTTCTGATGACACACTGATAGGATAACTGAAATAATTTTTATAATTCATATTTAAATAATAAAAATGTTGCTAATTAATTCCAAATAAAAAAAAAAAAAACGTACGTTCATAAATAAAACAAATAGTACGGTGGTAACGCTAGCCACAACACTTAGTTGAAAATTGGTGTTAGGGACCTCTAGTGTCTTCATCTAGCTACACTTGAGAGCCAGTATAGGCTTAGTTTGTTGATAGATTTAGCTAGATCGTCATCTAATGTGGATATTCAGAATCTTTTCCAAAAGAATCTTTTATAAGTTAAAACATACACAGTTGCTCTTAGTTTAACCAATACGTCTATTAATTTTCTTTCATTATTCTGGCCCAGTTAATATGTGATACAATTTTACATACATTTAGAACAGAAATAATTCCGTTTTTTTTTTTAATTATACAGATTAATAATTATGGTCTTCAAAAACTGTCTTATCATTACGAAAACTCACATATAGTAAAAAATAATCTTAATACGTTATATTATTATTTAATAGGACAGTAAAGTCACTGGAGCGATGCTTGTGTAATGGACGATAGTTTAGGCGGAACGGAGCGGCGCGGCGCGGCGACGCGGTGTTCCTATTTGGTTGGGAAATATCACCGAAAATATCGATGAAAACATAATAGACCTCTATCGATATTCTATCGCAATGCCTTGAATCATGCTGGATGTTATTTAGTAATAGCTTTAGCAACAATGATTTATGGGATTAGGGATGTAGGGTTGTTTAGTACACCCCACTGAATAATAAACAAGGTAGATATCAGGCTTGTAGGACGCTAGTGGCTAGGTTGTTTACACTGAACATTACGAGAGGGATGAATACTTAAATATACCATAAAATGTGTGGACACAGCGTGTTCGTTGTGACTGATTGGCAATCATTTAATTGAGTTTAATCTACTGCGTTTCTGTCGTACGTTTTTAATTTAGGTATATAAAAATAAATGACCTGTAATCAAAGACTTCTCTTTGGATTCTAGTAATATTTTGTAGTAAACACATCAGTCCAAACACAAAGGATTCAATTAGAGTATGTCATAATTATTAGGCGAGTAGATATGTACTAGTAGATCTTAAAAGGGAGTCACAGTAACGGATTTATCATATACTAGCCCTACCCACGACTTCGTCCGCGTAGTAATAGATACTCTGGGCTAAGGCAGCAGAAGTTCTCAAAAGAAAAAAAAATCCAGTCTTGAAACATTTTTCATCTGTGCTTCGCTCCTATTGGCCTTAGCGATAAATGAGCTATATGAGACTAAAAGAATTATTCAAAACGGACCAGCAGTTCCTGAGATTACCTCCTACAACGACAAAAACTCACAAACCTCTTTATAATATTAGTTTAGATATGGTAATCATAACCAATTAAATCACCCACCTTATAGAAGATGACCGCGACACATTTTTACCGACTCTCCTGATTCAATCACGTCAGCGAACGATTAGTACCAGCCTGTCTCTTTAAACAGAGCGTGTTCACGCCCACGCCCGCGTTACCACAGATCACGCTGCCGTGGTCTGGGGGTAAATTTCACTCCCGCACACCAGATTAGGCCCCCCTCGGCAGCGGCTCAAGCCTAGGTACGTTCCCTCGGCGTGGAGCCCTCGAGTACGCTGCTCACGCGATACAGTGACACAAAACCTTACATCACTGCTACAACATCAAACACATCACCTATACACACGTGCATGCCTACACGCTTACACGCTGTTTTTCTTTTTCAGAGAATTTAACGACAAAGAGTTCTACCCTTAGTTTTCCCTACCCTATATAATTAAGGGGAATTTTCTGACACAAAATACATATAGGAGTTGTTAAGGCACGCATGCTTGGTACACATGCATGTTTCAATAATACATATACGTATATCTAGATAGCTTAGCTTAGGTTAGCTCAGATAAGAGGGCAATCCGGGTGTACCGGACGGTGTCCTCGGCGGCGGCCTTCACGCTCGCCGGCTCCCTTCCCTGGGAGCTGGAAGCTGGGGTTCTCGCCGCCGTGAATTCGTACACGGAAAGCGTAGTGGGGAGCCTCCGGCTCCCAGGGAGATAAAGACCAAGAGGCGAGAGTGTAGGGATGGGGCGCTAGTAAGGTGGATGCAGGACCTGGCGGACGCGCGCTTCGGGACGTACACCGTCGACGCCGTCCGCCCGGTCCTGCGAGAATAGATAGGGAGGAGTTGGGGCTCCCTGACGTCCAGGCTGGTGCAGGTACTACGGGCACGGTTGTTTAGGGTGGTACCTGCACCGGATCGCTCGTAGGGAGCCGACCGCAGCCTGTCACGAGTGCGGCGCTAAGGAAGACACCGCGCAGCACACGCTTTCAGAGTGTGTTGCGTGGGAGGAATAGCGCCGCACTCTAGCGGCGGCGGTAGGGGGGAATTTTTCGCTGCCGAGTTTGATCTCCGCCATGCTCGGTAGCGAACAGGCGTGGCGAGCAATGGCCTCCTTTTGCGAAGAGGTCATCTCGCAAAAGGAGGCGGCGGAGAGGGCCGGCGAGGCGGACCCCCTCAGTGGCCGTCTTCGCTAACGGAGGATCGGCAGGAGGAGGCGGCGCTTTGCCCAACTCCTCCTGCCACCGTAGCCGGACCTGAGGGGATGCAGTCGGGGGGCTCTTCTCTTCACTGCACAGGTCTGGCGGACGAGGAGAGGCAGCTGGTGTGTACCCAGCTGCCTCTCTATAGGTAGGAGTCCGGCGGCCATCTTCCGCCGGGCGGACCGTTGGGGCGGCTCTACAAGGTTGATTAGCTAGAACGATCCCTTGCCGCCCCAACAACACGGTCTGTCGGTACACCGTGGGGTTTTAGTCCGTGAGAGTCGGACATAACCCATCCTCTCCCCTGGGAGGGTGGGTATCCATAATGGATTTCCCCACGTTAAAAAAAAAAGCTCAGATAAGTTGCTATCTTTGCACAAAACAAGCGACAGCCCAAGCCGAGGTGTGGCGTGCACCCTTGAGTTAGTCGCCCAAACATCCCAAATCAGCTAAGTGTTTTCAGCACTCGCCTCAATAGTTCGAAGAAGCTGTAAAGATCTTTCGAGCGTTATCAGCAACAATCAATTTAGAAAAAAAATTATTAACAGCGTTATTATTTCGAAAAAAAAAAGTCACCTACCTTCTAGATCACTATGTATGTAGTGGTTCATTATACAACGTGATACACTGAATTGTGTCACGCTGGGTTCGCTGTGACCATAGTTCAGTCCTTACTAATATTATAAATGCGAATATGATTTTTTTTCTTACTCTATCACATTTTAACTACACAACCGATTATCATTACATTTTGTATACACTTTATTAAGGCTATAGGACAGGTTCGATATACGTTAAAGCAAGCGTATCCACGAGCAAAAATTAGTTTGTCATAAATCTCGTGTCTTTCCATCTGGTTAAAGTATATTTTTATGCACAGCCTTACTTTCGATTTATGATATTGTATACTGTGAATTAACCTCTGAACTGTACAAAACAACAAAGGTTTAAGCTTCATACAAACGTATGTGGACCTCATGAGGCACAGGTCAATAGACTACTGGCAGGATAAGCTTAAAGAAATACCTGATTACAAAAGCTTGAAAAATAACTAATTATGTATTTTAAAACCATAATTTTTATGTAAAATGTATTTTTTTATATTGTATGATTTTTAATAAACCATGAAATTAACAATTATTAATGACAATAAATTTAAAAAATAATAATTAAAATATGATCCGTCATTTTGGTATCTCGGTATTAAAAAATCAGCGGAAGCGTTAATAAAAAGAAAATAACCTCATACTAATTAATAAAGCAGACATTTTAAGCAGCGTGAATAATTAATTCTACCGGTAACATAGACACGCGTATAATTAGTTGAAAATTTATAATCGAAAAAATTACAAGAGAAATATATGTGCGTAAATACCATACCATGCATCAAACAAGTATAGGTAGATTTACTACGATATATAATTGAAGCGAAAGCGATATTAACAAAGGATTAAAGACAGACGGTGTCCAGATTGAGAAACATGTTGCTAAGAGTCGGGCTAAAAATGTAAACACGACCTAAACTGTAGCGCCACTCTTTCATCTTTATACAAGTGTTTGTAGATTCATATTATATGAAACTATTCTTTACAATATATTCGTGAGTTATAAGCCCATGCTTAAACCATGTTTAGGCCATCCTGAACAAGTCTAAATTCGAGTTTTTGGCGGGATTTTAGTCTGTCATGTAGTGAACTTTATATTTTATTCATAATCTTGTGTTATATTTGACTCTATATTCTGTAAATATGGTGGTGCTTTGCGTAATATAGTTAGTTTATTGTGCATAAATGAAGTGAATGGAAAATAATACTACGGAACATGGAATTCGGAGGTGCTACAAAAACTCCCTGGAAGGCTCTAACAAGGGTTCCACCATCTTGTTAGAATATTAATTCACACGACGCTTAATATTGAAATGATCGTACGACCCTTATAATATTATTAACTACGTGATAATGGCAGTAATAATCTGCAAGATTGATTGCAAAAAATAAAGAAAAAAAGGTTTAAAATGTTTACAATTTGCACAGAACTTCCTTCGGTTAATGTAGAATCGACACAATTTGCAAAAAAAAATCGTACTCAATTTTATGTAATCGTAATTCAAATTATCAATTAAAATAACAAAATATGTCTCTTTATTTTTGTATGACAACATAAAATTACATAGAAATAGAAATACAAAAAAGGAGAAAGAGTAAGGTATTATACACTACTCGCTTGTGTATACGAGTGTCGCGCCTGCGCACGTCTCATTTAACGGTTTTATTCCACGCAATTTTCGTTACAGTTTTATTATCACATTTTTTTCAGTTCGGTCGCGCATCAAAATCTCTATATCCTCCAAGCCTGCCGTAAGGAACTTCGTTCCAACAGGCAATTTATATTCTTTCTACTTTGCTATCAAATTATCTATTAAATTTATTTAAGTTTTATTTATTTTCTGTTAATGAGAGATATCATAGGCTAAGAATTGTCCTAAATTTTATCCCAACAACTATCAATAAGGTTATAATTACTAAAGCTAGGCAAAACTTTCGGAGATTTATTTATATGGTGCAAACTTTTGTTTGGTCGATGAAGGCGTTAATTTGCATTAATTCTTGAAATATTAGAAGTAGTACTTATTCTAGACAAAATTATTAAAATCAAGGTTATCATTGTATATCCAATTCATAAGAGTGGCGACCGTAAAAATACCAACAATTATAGGCCAATAGCTGTTCTTTCTACATTTTCCAAGATATTTGAAAAATTTTGAATAAAAGGTTGTTAAACTTCCTTTCCACTAACGATATCATAGCGAGCAACCAATTTGGCTTTATGCAAGGTAGAAGTACCGAGGATGCCGTTATAGATTTAACAACACTTATTGTACAAAACCTCGAATGTAAACTAAAGTCTATGGGTATTTTTCTGGATATATCCAAAGCTTTTGACACAGTCTCTGTTCCTATCTTGTTAACTAAATTAGAATATATTGGCATCAGGGGTATTACACTACGGATTTTTCAGGATTATCTTAGTGGACGAAGTCAACGTACCATAATTGATAATATCACCAGCCATGATGAATTTCTCACCCATGGCGTCCCTCAAGGCAGTGTCTTGGGTCCGACACTTTTTCTTATTTATGTAAATGACCTGTGCAAATTAGATCTGCCTCATTGCAAAATTATTGCATATGCTGATGATACCGCTATGATCATTTACGCTAAAAATTGGATGGAAATCCAAACTTATGCTGAAACTGCTTTGTCCATAGTAATGAATTGGTTATCTACCAATCTACTCACCCTAAATATTGTGAAATCTAAATTTGTTACCTTCGGATTTAAAACGTCGTTATTACCTAACAATGATTTTACTATTCAAGCACATGCATGTGGACATTACAGGAACAAACTTTGTAGTTGTCAGTATTTAACTCGAACCAACTCTGTTAAGCACCTAGGTATTTTCATTGATAGTGTTCTTTCCTGTCATGATCAAATTAATAATGTAATTTCACGGGTAAGAAAATTGATCTATGTTTTTAAAAATCTGCGTTCAAGTATTGATGTCGCAACGCTACGAACCATTTATTTAGCCCTTGCTCAATCTATTATGACTTATTGCATCACAATCTGGGGTGGTTCTTGTAAAACTTATTTTATTAAAATTGAAAGAGCTCAAAGGGCATTATTAAAAGTTATGAGTTCAAAACCTATTCTTTCTCCTACTCAGGAGCTTTATACAAATTGCAATGTTTTATCTGTTCGTAAATTATTTATTCTTCATGTTACACTTAGGAAACATGCTCAGTTGATCTATGATCATAATCTTATTAGCTCAAAGCGTAGATTTGATCAAGTATGTCCTAGTGTGCCCCGAAGAACAGAACTAGCTGGTCGCCATTATCATTATTTAAGTCCTATGCTATATAATAAAATCAACAAAACTCTCAGCATTTATTCACTTACCAAAATTAAATGTAAAAAAAATATTTTAAGTTGGCTCTTGGGCCTAACGTATGAAGAAGCCGAAGAACTTCTATCTTTTACATAATTACCTCACTTGCAAACGATTCTTGTTAAAATATTATCAAACCACACTTAAATTCTATACATGCATTTCACTCAACACGACATACGCGCTTGCTTGTTCAGCAGCATTTCTTAATTTCTTAATTTTATTAAAGTATTTCCTATTGTTGTATATTGGGGTCACAGGTATTTTTTATGTGTTAACTATTTCAATTAAAAAGCTTAGTGTTGTCCGGCGGTGAGTGTTAGTGGCTGCAACACAGTTATTAACTACAGCAGTCACTACCGCTCATGTAATTATAATATAATAATATAGTTATAAGTACCATTTTATATTTTGCTTTTGTAAAATTCTATATGTATAATTAGTATTTGAATCTGTAATTGTATTTGTATTTTGTAAATAAATAAAAAATAAATAAATAAATAAATAAATAATTTTAGGACTGATTACTGAAGTTAAAATAGAGGTTTTCTGTGGTCCGGCCGAAGATGATATTACTCTAAGCTTACGAAGAAGACCACTTAATAAAATCATATGCCAGCGACTGATTAATAATTAGAAGTTGCAAATAAACAGGAGAACATTGCAAAATAACTTATCGTCATGGGAATCGATAATTAGTTCAATATTCAAGTATGCAATGTGTTAAATTATAACAAGATATATTAACTAACCACGAGGCAGAGTATTTTGGTAGGAAAAAGAAGAGTTATTGTGAGACTTTTACAATATATTCCATGCTAATACTTTTCTCCATATTTATACTTCGTAAGGTTAAAATTCATAGTTCCAAATTAGCGATTGTTTGTTATTTCTTGTATTTTGTGAGTTATAAAAACTCTAACACTCGCAAGTTATCACAACTCGATGCCAGACAATGTTTCAATAAACAATTCTGCGGTTTAATTTTACCTCTTAATGACTAATTTCATTTATGATTCAAGACTCGGTTTGTATAAATTAGTAATAGATGCTAAAAATAGGATACATTCCAGATTATTAATACAACGTATCTGAGTATCTATACAGGTTTTGCCAAAGATGAAATTGTCTTTGTCACTTTTTTGTTTTCTCAAATTAAGTATGTCCTTTTAGCAAATTTACTTGTAACTCTATTTAGTTCATATACATTGTCATTTGGAAAAGTTAATTCATTAACATAGAACTTAATTCAAATATTTTATTATTTTGAATATACCCAATATCCTAATGTCATAGAGACATGCTGGTAGTTACACGTATTTTCTAATTGTCAAGCTGAATCTTAAATTTCAGCAGAGTACACAGTTTAATTAAACAAATATAAGTAACTTAAACTCATTTCAATGTATTTACTACTTTTATATCTTAATATGAATGCGCTGATTACAAATCTAGAAACAAATACGTATACGTGTAAAATCGAGACGACTTCAAAATTAATAAATGCCAATGGACAAAGCTGTAAGTCCGAACTTACGGTTTATTAAATTCGGCCAAAAAGATTGACAGGGCTGTAGCAAAACGCACTTCGCAAAAGTTCATGAGACAAGCCAAGATAGGGATACCCTATCATTAATCTACGATCTAAGGTACGATGGGTACACTCTTAATCACTTTTAAATAATTGTGCCAAACTTAACCTATCTTGTCATCATAGTAAATAACACAATCGGATTCTATCGTCCGAATTTGACTAGCATTAGCGAGATGACTTCAATTGGTATGACGTCACGCCACGCTCCAGTTACGACTTGTCGGTGCTCGTCTGACGGATACGTATCGATAGATAAACGCCGTAAGAGACTTTATAATTTGGAGTATCGACGACATTTTTTTTAATTTCCTAACGGATTTCGGTAAACGTTTCGATTTGTCACGCTGCTATCGATACTATTTATTGTTTTTGGCACTTGTCTTTGTACATTCAGAGGTAAAAGTACTAATATTATTTCCATCTTAATGAATGGTTCGAATGAATCATACGATTTCGTTTGAAAATTATGTATGTTATTTTATTTAAATGCGGTGAAATAAGATGAAAAATTTATTTTAAAAATTGTGTCTTTCAATAGTAACTTTTCTTAATCACAGAGATAATATATTTACAATCGATTATGCTTTTGACATTCTTAAGTCTCTTTTCAGTTTTTCAGATTTCGAATGAAAATTTGAACAAAATACTTATATTGATTCAAGTTTGTGGTGAAGGTTGTTACAATTTGGGATCATTAACTTAATAAGCATTCTTAATGCTGAGGAAATTTAGAAAAATAATGGTAACGATATTGTACATTGTTGTTCCAAAACTATGTTAAAATTGCATTCAGCAGACTATTGATATATCTTTAGAACATCCAAATTACAATAAAAACGTATATGTAAACAAGAACAAATATCATCAATATTCAGTCAGCACGAAAATATTACTTGAGTTTTAATCTTCAGGTTTCTGTAAACTATTTCATCCGATCTTTACCCCTCATTAGCGAATTAGAGACTGTTATAATGATTACTCTTATGAAACTATAGAAAGAGGACGAAAATTTAACAATAATTGGATAATTTCAAATTTTAAGAAAGCTTTTGCAACATGATAGAAATCGAAGTTTAAGCAAGTCAAACAGAATTTAAACAATCGCGAAATTCAGTTCACATGGAAACCTTGTCAAAGGCTTCTGTAAAATTTCTGTTTGGGAATAATTCCTCTTTGACTGGCAAATGACAATCCAACTATATATTTATATTACTAATTTAAGGTGCTATTGGACTTAGGTGAAATACATTAGTAGGATTTAATTACATAGATATACAGAGATTATATTACTACATCTGATGTAGACGTTGCATGAAATACTTGCCCGGTTATTGTTTAACGTATATATATATAGTTTTAAAGATTGTTATATGTAAGAGGCACCCGAGTAGTTATTAAAGATTATCTTCGTGTAAATAAATGTCAAAATGAAAGATCGCATGTGTTTAAATGTTATGAAATATAGACACATCAACGTTACGAGTTCGTAAATAACTTTCAATTATCTCACAGCCATCAACTTTAGTAATAACAAAAGTTCCATCTATATCCTAAGCCAGCTGTCCATTTATGAGGGGTGCATAATAAGGCATGCAAGTACACGAGTCGTGTGTACTACGTTTTACCGCTGCCACCATAGCTTCGACGAGTATTCACTGCTGCACCTAAAATGGACTCATAATGGCTACTTGTTTCAACTATACACCTGTTCGTACCGCGTATTCGTTACGAATATTGTTATTTGTGTGTTATATTTTTATAGTATTGATACGACTCTAAAAGCATGCAATGACCACATGGAAAATCGACTGTGTTACTTCTGTGTATTAATTCAAATTCATTTGTACAATAATAGTAACATGTTTTGGAAACTTCAACTACAGCAGATGAAGACATCCGTACCATTTAGTGCGAGTGTTCCAGTTTCTTGGGCACATCAGATGTTCCATGTGGTCGCACGGCCCGTATCAAACCGCACCTCTCGTTCAAATAAACACTAGCACTCACTGTATCCGGGCTTGTAGACCGCTCGGATCCTCTTAAGCAACTTTCCGGTCCTCTTAAGCGGTGGACCGAGGGCGACAGCCGAGTGGCCGCGCCTCTCCGCGAACACGATATAGTTCCGTCTATTTTTTAAAGGCACTTCGAAACGTCCGGAGCAGTCGACCCGGTCGACGGGCAGCTTCAGCCGTATGACTGAGTCCTCGCGCGGCCACCGGCCCTGGGTCCGCAGCACTCTCTTGACCTGCACGGTGGCGGCGTCCGGCGCCAGCGACTGCACACGCGCCTCGAACGCTGCCGGCGCCCGGTAAGCGCGCCACGCGACGTCGGCGCGCTCGCAGTAGAGGCGGCGCGGCGCCGCGAGCCCGCGCGCGCACAGCCACAGCAGAGCCCAGCACACAGGCCAACACACCGCCGCGCGCCACCGAGCCCTCATCGCGCCATCGCAGCGCTCCTCGGTCGCTCCTTCGACGCGCTATGTCGCTCGATCGGCGGTCGGCGCGCGACTGCCGCCACTGCCGAGTGGCCCCGCGCTCGACGCGCTGCTCAATCACTCGCCCACACCGAAATAGTCTCGACTCGCGGCTCTACTCGCACTACTCGCGCCGCGCCGCACACAACTACCCATCTGTCATTTATCTCGCACTCTGATTAATTTGCGCTTACTTCTTACTAATTAGCGAGGGTTGTGCTTGCGCCTCGACGACCGATAGGGACGGGCGGCGTGCGCACGTGCCGCCCGCCATGCGTTCCGTTCCCTTAAAGTACTTAGAGCTTTGCTTACGAGTTCTGAAATTCAGTTCTATTTCTTTTTTTTTTTACTGACGCTATTGGTTTGTCAGGTCTTCACAGCTTCACCGCACAAAATTCAATTCTAATTTTGTTTCTTAAATGCGAGAATTGGATATCTTAACTGAACTTTAAGTTTAATGTAATAGTATTAATGTTGGAAAACAGAAGTATTGCAGTATTAACAAAAATATCAGCAAATGGCTTACCATATAAATATCTTCCTAAAATAAAACTGTATTAAAATATGTATTCTCAGTGACTCTGGATACCTCACCATAGATAATTGCATAGGTATTTTGAAAACATTTATAAGGAAAAATAAATATTTTGAATTAATTACATTACACAGTATCACGTACGTATATGCATACCACTAAAAAGTCTATTATTATAGGCTAAAAGCCTTAGTTTTTATTTGAAAGAAACTGTCATTAAGCTATAGGTTTGGAAGAAGAGTTTTTTTACACTTTTTTATGTAAGTACCATTTATAAGATCAACACTTTTTTTATGAATTCTGTAGGCTTTAACATTTGACCTCAACATGATCTGATATTAAATGGTACATCGTCATTAAGTTTAAGATGGTAAGCCTGAAACACACTTATAGGTGATTAGCTACAGACATTCAACGTAGGATGATAGCTAGGCGAAATTAGCTAAAGCCTCTACCGAAGCCTTGGAATAAGAACCAACATTTATCTATGCGGTATCCGAGTACGTTCTCATTGAATTATTAACATGGCTCTTGGTAAATTTTAACAGTTTTATTAGAAGATTCATTTCAAGGCTTAGCGTCACACAATTTTCAGTCACATCAAATGAAATTGTGATTTGATGAATTTAAATTAATTTAAACTGAATTGTATAAAATGTGTGTAGCGACGTTTGACATAAAACTTTCGTTTCGTAGCGGTTGGCTACGGGTGTAGCACGTAGCCGCGTAGTCCACAGCTGTGACCTCAGCGCTGAGCGGCGTGTTGCGTAGAATCAACCTTGTGTCTCTCCACACGACACATACTTCATATATTATCGTGTTCACCTATTTATTCATGAACCAGTGACAGAAGCATAGTTTTTTAAACAATTTGAACTAATATTATACATTTGCCAGGAGAGAATTTGTTTTAAAATATACAAAAAGATTTAGGAAACAGTGTTTGGCTTTTATGTTAATCATACTTGCTGGAATATACGAAATTTAAAGTGATAGTGGTATGAAAATAGAAGGACAATTTGATTGTTGAAACCGTTACATTACGGAAGTTTAGAATAAGTTATAGACTGGATGTTACGAAAATGTAAAGTAACAAAATCAAAAATACTTTATTCGATTCACGTCCTAAAAAGGAGTTTATGAACGTCAAAGCTATCACCGGTATGGAAAAACCGACCCCAGTCATCAAGAAGACCCAGTAAAAAACTCGATCTAGTTTACCTTTACATGATGCATTTTTTACAGACATAGATAGTTGCATTCGTTTTCGATGAAATGCACCAAGAATGGCTCATTTCCAGACGTGACCATCGTTCACATATTGATCCACCCTATACTACTAGCCTTTAGGTATAAACTTCCGATTTTTTTTTTGAAATGACTACGCTATTGACCCATCAAGGTCTTAACAGCTTCACCGGACTACTGATAAACTTCCGCTTGACATGGTGCTTGAACTTACTATCCGGCAAATCGGCTTATCTGAGTTTTTGCGAACATACATAAGATTATCAAGAATATAGGCAGAGGTAGTTATTGAATTCCTGAAACTTAGTCATATAAATTGCTCAAACTGCCCTTTTTTTGTAAGAATACATTAACCTTAGCTATTGTTCCCCACGTCAATCCGGTTGAAAGAACTCAAACCTACATCCAATTACAATTATAACATATGCATCTAATTGCGTCAAGTAGTTGTTAAGTATAATGAATTTGTGAACCACGATGTGCCATTTAGTATGTACAATTTGTGTCTGATTGGACTAACTATCTTGCACTTTTTTGCTTTTGAAGTTCGATACAGTGACTATACTATATTGATCATAAGCACAATGAAATTGGGCAAGAATGGATTATACTATAGTCAATCGGCAGACGTTGCTGTCGCTGGCAAGACGTAGCGTACGGCCTGAGTGAAGGGCGTGCAGTGTCCAAGAGCGTCGCTCGCGCGTCATCCAGGACACTTACGTGGTAATGCATCTCTATGAAACGAAATCCATACACATGCCTCGCCACGCTCGATGCTCGATTTAAGCATTCACTCTGATCGTACACTAAAACGCGATAAGCTAAAACGAGACACTTTGACTTGTTCGTCGTTATATGCATGGTAGTAGAGACTGAATCCAGTATAACCTACCCCGTTTAGTTAATGGATACAATTGTGGTTGTCACTATTATGGAAATACCTATCTCTTACCACACAATAACTCAGCGTTTCGATATTCGTTTTAACGTTACGAATGAGTTATTATGTGTAAAAAGGACTAAATTGTAACGCTTCTTTTACAAGTCAGTATTGCCAATTACATTTTTGCAACATAGCTGTTCAATAGTAGTATTAACTCAAACAAAAAATCTGCAAGGAACGAGTAAATGAGGCTTATGATTTTAGATGGAGTAACAAAAAAAACCATAATAAAATGCGAGACAAATTGTTAACCTAAAATATAGGAACGTAATCGTTTCCCACAGTTGTATGAATGGACAAATGCGAAACCTAACGGTGTACAACAGCAATTTGTCTCGCATCCTGTTAAAAAAAAAGGTAAACACGAAAACAACCATACCTCGGCATCTTTACTACGGCCCAGGTAGACGGACGATAGTTCATTCATGAGAAATATGATTTAGGGTTCCGCAAGTAATACGTCAATTTAAAATTTTGTAGAGCGAATTAACTTGTCACGGATTGTAGTAGGTGTTGTATGTTAGAAATCGTCACCTAAGAAAAAATCATTATGCGAACAAACATAACTATATGCGTGAAAATATCATTAACATTGTCTAATTATTAATATATAAACATTCTTCTTACATTGTTAAATTAAACTTTTTGATTTGATTCCTAATTTATCATTATTTGGATAAAAACTGAAACCAAAAAATAAAGATTAAGATATTTTCTAATAGAAACACATTTAGGTTTTGTTAAATTTATTTAGGTAGATTTAGAAAATATTCCATAATCAATTTTTAAATTATTCACATTAGCTTATAAAAAAAAAAAAATGTTATCAAGCATATACAATCTACAACTAAATAGTTTTTGCCCACGGCTATGCTTGTTTTAATGTAAGTTTGACTTATCGCTCGAGGACAATACTTTTTTTTATGAAACATACCATATGTTCTTGATCGGTTGAGTAATTAAGATGTTGAAACGTTACAAATATTTAAACAAATTCACATTCACAAAATATTAGTTATAACTACAAATCATATCCGGAACTCTGACTATCTGGATACACGTCGTACTTGACCGTTATTTCGGATAAAAAGTCCGGTCCGCGGTGGCCGGAACTCAGCTTTTGTGGTGTTACCGGGCGCATAGCTTTGAACCACGCACGTGCGTTGCGCTGCCGAGATTACTTAAATTGTGTGTGCTTTGTTTTTTTTTTTGTGTTGATCTTTTTTTATTTAGTTTTACTGTTCCGTAAGGTGTCACAGGTAAATATCCGAGTTGAAGAGAAAGTGTTTACTCGTGTATTCACAATAAGTGATCTTCCAAATATTTTTGTACGTAAATTTTGCTGTGATAAAGATTCTTTGTATAATGTATTAAGCCTGTAAATCGGCGTAGGTAGGTAAAACGTTGGTAGGTTCAATATCTTCAAATAGCGAGTTTGAGGGGATAGGCCGGGGGTCCATGTGCTCATTGTACAGATTCGGCTGATGAGGAAAGGCGGCTGGTGTGTAGCTTACCTCCCTATGAGGACTGGGCTCGGTATCTTTCGCCAGGCTGACCGCTGGGTTATCACGGTGATAGCCTTACTCAATTCCATGCCGCCCTGGTAAAAGCGGCTACCAGTACCCCGTCGAGTTTTAGGGAGTAAGAAACTCACATGACCCACTCATTCCACCGGGTGGGTGGCGTCACCATGAGTATTTTCCCACGTTGATAAAAAAGATTCAATATCCTATTCATATTATAAATAAGAAAGATTGTGAAGGTGCATGGTTACTTTGTCACGCAAAAACTACTGAATGCATTTGGTTAAAGCTTTACGGTATTATATAAATTCCAAGTGGAAAAAAACTCTGCCGTATTAGAGTTATCTGTGCATGCGTTTCGTGAATTGTTATCGTTACCTGAAGATAATATATGATATTAGGTATATGTTTTGAATTTCATCATTTGTAATTAATGATACAAAGGTAGATGACATTGCATCGAGCGTGGGAAATGATCCCCTTTACATAATCTTTCTAAGATGATAAAAATAAAAACTTTACCTGAGTTAAACGATTATACTATTCTAAACAAGGGTACACCTTTTGTGTAGAGGCACGTGGTAGTAATTAACACGTTATGGGAACGGATGTATCTTTAATGAAACACAAAAAGAATATTGTTTGATGGAAAAGTCTTCCTTTTACGCGAATATCACCTGGTGGTAAGTACATTATAGTTTAAAAACAATAGGGTCAGAAACAATTCAAGTATGACGTAAACACTAATAGGGTGTGGGGGTCCTTGATTTTTTTATATTTTATGACAGAACATGGAGGGTCTGGGGTGTGATTTACGTCAGTAATATTTATTTATTTAACCAGAACAGAAGTAAAAAAACTTATATAAGTTATAAAAAACAAGGAACTTAACCAGATTTAGTACTAACTTAGAATAGTTGAAGACAATGAAAAGGAAATGGTTATTTATGTATACAAGTGCTCGTCCAGTGATCGAATTACGGCCATGGAAAAAAACTTTCGAACGTTTTCATTGATAACACTAAAGCTCATCAATAGCTATACAATAAAAAACAATGATGAAAAACGTCTGAAAAACAGAGGAGAAAGATGATCCTAACCGTTTCCCCAGTACCTATTTATATATATAGAAGAAGATATGTATGCGTTTTTTTTTTTTTTTTCGAAATATCTACGCTATTGACCCAGTAAGGTCTTAACAGCTTCACCGGACTACTAAGGCGAGCGCTTAAGGACTCAGCCGATTCCATTCTGGCAACCAGCTCAAGGGTGCACGGCACACCTCGGCTTGGCTGTTGCCCGTTGCATGCAAAATCGCGACCTATCTTAGCTAACTATTCATATATGTATGAGTTGTTGAAACGTATATGTGTACCAAGCATACACGCCTCAACAACTCCTCCATATATTTATTATCGGAAAATTGAGAGTTTTTCAGTTCGATTAGGGAAAAAAGTAAACCCTTCCACTTTCATGTGTAAGCGTGTAGGCGTGCACGTGTGTGGGGTGATCGTGTAGTGTTGTAGCAGTGATGTATATATGTGTGTCACCGGATCACGCAAGCAACGCACTCAAGGGCTCCCTACCGAGGGATCGAACCTAGGCTTGAGCCGCTGCCGTGGGAGGCCTAATCGGGTGGATATGTATGCGTATACTTTTATTTAGCTATTAGTACATTGCGTCTTTACGAAGCAAGAATGTATCTTTAGTATTAACTTTTATAAATTTAAAATTCTTAATTTTTAAATCATGAAAGCTATAATATTAATAATTAATATGATTTTTGATATGAAAGAGACATCTTGAAAATTATACATTTATCAGTGTGTCGCAAAAATAACGCAGATGTCCGGGAGATCGTGATGTCTTCATTATAAAGGGGTCTGGTAGAAATGACAAAATAAATTATAATGCACCGCGCGAACCGACAACATTTGGTGCAAATGCGAACGTTCGGTAAGATGCTCTACTCATTTTTATACTTAAATACGCCAGGTAGTACATAAGATATATACTATCTGAAGTATATACTCTCGGGTTACAACACTCATTTTTGAACCTATTCAACATATTAGATAAGCTGGATTTAGTAAAAGACTATGATATTTTAAATACTAAAAATAATAACAAATGCGCCATTACATGTGTCAGGATTACTAAGACCAGTGACAGTTTGTTAGGTAATTGTGTTAGTTTTTATAACTAGTCCAAAAGCATATTACCAATTTGCCGGATAATGAGTTTATTCACCATATCAAGCGGGTTTGAATGTTTTTTTTTTTCGAACTAACTACGCTATTGACCTAGCAAGATCTTAAAAGCTTCACCGGACTACTAAGGCGAGCGCTTGCGACACTCAGCCAATTTTATTTGGGCAACTAGCTCAATGGTGCACGGCACACCTTTGCTTGGGCTGTTGCCTGATAAATGCAATTTGCGACCCATCTGAGCTAATCTAAGCTAAGCTACATATTCATACTTATATGAGTTATTAGCTGTTACCCGCGGCTTCGCACGCGTTTTTTTTTAATATATTAAATAAATTTAAAATTGTGATCACACATCTAGTGTAAATTAAATTAATAGTCTTTCAAAAATATTTGTAAGTATCACACGCGCACATTATCTACTGTAACAAGTAACGTGTACATTATATATGTGAATACTAATAGTGAATCGAATGGGATGGGATTTATCACCATCCACATAACTGGAACTCTAAATTGCTATATATCACCCTCAGTGCTCACTTAAACTATATAAAAAAGTAATGAAAACATTAAGCTAAACATTATCAAACAATATGTGTTCAATCTTTTATTTTATAGATATAATATGTCCATAGTGTCGATATAATTAAGTTATTATTATACCTTGCTATAATTTAAATCACATGTACACATATGACTTTCAATTATATTTATTCTTGGAGTCCAGTATAGCGCACGACACACGCACATGTTTAAAGTGAACAACATATTTTTGATTAATTTCACACAGACGAATGCACGGATAACAGTTCATCACTACATAGTGTAAAACAAAGTCCTGTTTCACGTCTGTCTATATGTCTGTTCGCGATAAGATCAAAAACTACAGAACGCATCTTCATGTCGTTTTCACTAATATATAAAATGATTCTTGGGCAAGGTTTAGGTATAGTTTGTCTTATTATCAGGGCAGAGAACGTCTGCTGAATCCGCTAGCTTAAAATAAAACAGCTAATTAGTTACTTATTTGCCAATAAAATTTCCGTTCTAATATTACTTGTAGTCCGGTGAAGCTGTTAAGACCTTGCTAGATCAATAGCGTAGTCATTTTTAAGAAAATAAAACTATTCAAATAGGTCCAGCCAATTCGGAGATTACCCGAAACAAATAAAAAAACTGACATATCGACAGCATTAAAAAAATGTTGATATTTGTAGCACCACAGATATATGTATGTATTCACCAAAAAGTATTTATTTTAATATGATATACACACACTATATTTTTATAATACGTAATATATCACAAATCAAAAATTGGGAATAAAACTAACGTAGAATAAAGTTTTCGGCGGGATTTCAGTCTGTTATGTAGTGGATTTTATATTTTATTCATAATTTTGTATTACTGGTCTCTATATTGTATTAAATTGGTGACGTGTTATATTATATGGTTCGTTTATTGTGCATAAGTGAAATGACTGAAAAATAATACTACGGAGCATGAATTCTGTGGTGTTGAAAATTAAGAAGATAAAAAATTATGAAATATTATATAGAGGATCTGGCGCTTATGCCTTTACATTAACTTGGAGATAGAAGAAAATTACCTATATTGACAACTTCAGAATTAGCAGTATGAGTTAATTCCTTCGACTGTATTATTGGACGAATATTATTACTACTAAAGTATTTGAATAGCAACACAAAATAAACTTTAGGCATGTTTGCGATATAAACGGAACACGTATAATTAAAAATTGTAAACAAAACTAACGTATAATAAACATTTTGAATAGGAACACAAAATAAACCATAAAAATATTTTTGATAGAATGTTATCGTGTTACCATGGCAACGCATATAATACTGACATTAACACGCAGCGGAATCTTCCAAAATAGCCCGATTTTGAGACATTCTTTATCAGTACTCAGCTCCTATTAGTTTTAACGTGATGATATGTAGCCTATAGCCATCCTCGATAAATGAGCTATCTAACACTAAATGAAACTTTCAAATCGGACCGGTAGTTCTTGAGATTAGCGCGTTCAACCAAAGAAACAAACAAACTCTTCAGCTTTATAATATTAGTATAGATTGAAACATGTGTACCAAGCATACATACCTCGACAACTCTTATACTTATTTTGTATTGGATAATTTTTCTACACTATTTCAGTTCAATAAGAGAAAAATAAAACACTTTCTCTTTCATGTGTAAGCATGTGTGCGTGCATGTGTGTGGAGGTGATATGTGTAGTGTTGTCGCAGTTATGTAAGATTTGTCCATGGCAGCCGCCTGGGGAGAGTACGCCGTTGTGGGGATGTACTTCTCCCGTAACAAGCCCCTGTGGGAGTTTGAGGTGTTCCTCGGCTCCCTGCAGGGAGCTATCAGACGGCTGTCGCCGCTCCCCGTGGTCCTCATGGGCGATTTAAACGCTAAATCGAGGACCTGGGGAGTGGCAGCCACGAACCTGAGGGCGTAGCCGTTGAGGAGTGGGCAGCCGAAGTGGGGCTGTCCCTCCTCAACCAAGGGGACGTCCACACGTGCGTGCGACAGAACGGGGGGTCAGTGGTAGACGTTTCGTTTGCCACTCCGTCTGTTGCACGCCGTGTCCGAGGGTGGAGGGTGCTTGAGGAGGTGGAGACTTTATCGGACCACCGATATAGCAGGTTCGAGGTCTCCACCTCCCAAGTCGGTATCAGCACCCACCCTCGGAGGAGCGCGAAGTTCCCCTGTTGGGCGGTGAGCCGCCTCAACCGTGAACTAGCGGAAGACGTGGCGATCGCCCAGGCGTGGGTCATGCTCCCCCCGCAGAACAATGTCGACGCGTCCGCAGCCTGCCTCCGTGTTGCCCTTACGGAGGTTTGCGACGCGTCGATGCCACGGAGCGTACACCGCCCAGACAAACGGGCGGTGTACTAGTGGTCGCCGGAGATCACTGATCTTCGGGCGGCAAGTACCGCGGCCCGGCGGCTGTCTGGGCGCAGCCGCCAGCTACGGCACCTGGACCCCGAGGCTGAGGCCCGGTTATATGGCGGCTACAGGAAGTGCAGGAAGACCCTGCAGGCTGCCATCAGCCGGGCGAAGAAAGCGGCATGTAAGGAGCTGCTGTAATCGTTGGAGGGGGATCCTTGGGGGCGTCCGTATCGGATCGTACGCAAGAAGTTACGACCCTGGGCGCCCCCGGTGACGGAAACCCTCCAGCCGGAGGTGGTGGTGAGGGTCGTGGGAGAATCATTCCCCGACCCTCCCCCGTTACCGGCTCCTCCCATGACGCCGCCACGGGCGGAAGTTGAGGAGGTGTCTGATGGTCCTCCTCCAAATACGGAGGATGAGATGGGAAGGGCTGTCGAACACCTCCATAACCGGCAGAGAGCGCCCGGCCCAGATGTGGTCCCGGGTCGGGTGCTCGGCCTTGCGCTGGGTCATCTTGGGGGCAGACTCCAGGAGCTGTTCGAACGGTGTTTAGCGATTGGACGATTCCCGAAGCCCTGGAAGCTTGGGCGGCTCTGCCTGATGGCAAAGGAGAGCCGCCCTCCGGGCTGCGCGTCCGGGTATCGGCCCCTCGTCCTGCTGGACGATGTCGGGAAAGTGCTGGAAAGGATCGCCTCTTCCCGAGTCGTCCAGCACTTAGAAGGATCGGGGCCAAAGTATAGGACGCGCAGTTTGGCTTCCGGGCAGGGCGTTCAACTGTGGACGCCCTGTGCCTCCTCAAGTCGCTGTCCACGCAGGCGACCTCCCAGGGGGAAAGGGTGCTGGCGGTGTCCTTGGAAATTGCTAATGCCTTCAACAGCCTGCCACATGGGGTCATTCGGGAGGCGCTCCGTTATTTTGGAGTGCCCCCGTATCTGCGGCGGTTGTTGGAGGCGTACCTCGAGGACAGGGAGGTCGCCTACGTAGACGGCGACGAGCGGTTGGTCCGGCGGGCGACGAAGCGGGGTGTTCCACAGGGATCTGTTTTGGAGCCGCTCCTGTGGAACATGGGTTACGACTGGGTGCTCCGCGGCGCACTTCCATATGGAGCGCACCTAATCTGTTATGCGGATGACACCCTAGTCGTAGCTCAGGGGAGGGATTGGAAGGAGGTGGAGCACCTGGCTACGATGGCCACAACCCTCGTGGTCAGGCGCATAAGGAGGTTGGGCCTCAGGGTGGCCCTCGAGAAGACCAAGGCCATACTTTTTCATGGGCCTCGGCAGAGGCCACCACCTGAGGCCCACATTATGGTGGAGGGCGCCCGGGTCAGGGTGGGGGCTCAAATGAAGTACTTGGGCCTCACTCTGGACGGGCGCTGGCGGTTCGAGCCCCACTTCGCGGCGCTCGGGCCACAAATTGCTAGGGCAGCGGCGGCACTTGTCCGGTTGCTCCCCAATATTGAGGGGCTAAGGGCTGGGTGCCAGCGACTGTACATGGGAGTCGTGCGGGCGATGGCCACTTACGGGGCACCGGTCTGGGCGGAAGCCCTCGGGGCCACCAACGTGCGCGCGCTTCACAATGCGCAGCGCACGGTGGCGCTGAGGGCAATCCGGGCGAACCGGACGGTGTCCTCGGCGGCGGCCTTCTCGCTCGCCGGCTCCCTTCCTTGGGAGCTGGAGGCAGGAGTTCTCGCCGCCGTATACGAATTCATGGTGGCGAGGAAACGTAGTGGGGAGCCTCCGGCTCTCAGGGTGATAGAGAGTAGGAGGAAAGAGTTACGGGAGGGGGCGATTGAGAGGTGGATGCAGGACCTGGCGGACGCGCGCTTTCAAACGTACACCGTCGACGTCGTCCGCCCGGTCCTGCGGGAGTGGGTTGGGAGAGAGTGGGGCTCCATGTCGTTCAGGCTGGTGCAGTGCTGACTGGACACGGTTGTGTCGGGTGGTATCTGCACCGGATCACTCGCAGGGAACCGCCCACCGCCTGTCATGAGTGCGGCGCTGAGGAAGATACCGCGCAGCACACTCTCTCTGAGTATGTTGCGTGTGAGGTGGAGTGCCGCACTCTGGTAGCGGTGGTTGGAGAGGATTTGTCGCTGCTGAGCGTGGTTTCATCCTAAATGGATCGTATGGCTAAAATGGAGTAACAGTTGAATTGTACTACTATAATTGGAGGTTTAATGCTTTCAGCCATTTTAGGGCATCGTCAGTAAGAACGATCAGGTCATCAGGGGAACCATTATATTTCCTTAGTGGGCATTGTTCTATGATGTGTGCTCTGGATTGGATATCTGCTCCGCAGTCACAGCGTGCCGAGTCAACCCACCCACATCGGTATTTAAACTCTGCACACCGCTCGTGACCAGTACGCAATCTGTTTAACTTGCACCATTCACCTCGGGGCAATTCAAAGCCCTTTAGTTTAACGCACGGGTCGATATCGCATCTTGCTTCACCCAACTTTGATGCTTGCCAGTTTTTACGCCATTCGCTCCATATGCTGGAATCCCTATTACCTATTTCCGCAGCAATTTTGTAAGCTGGTCGTCGGGATTTTAGTGTATGGTGTGGGGAACTCACTATGCATAGGGAGACGAATATTTTGCTTTACTTTAATAAGCTCTCTTAGTAAGGCCTCATTCCTTCTCAAAGCTGGTGGAGCTATATGGCTAAGTACCGGTAGCCAATCCGTGGGAGTACATATTAACGTTCCGGATATGGTTCGCATAGATTTATTAAGCTCACGATCCACTTTTTGCACATGGACACTACGCAACCACACCGGGGAACAGTACTCAGCCACGGGATACACTAACGACAAGGCAGTAGTTCTCAATATATCGGCATTTGCCCCCATCTGGTTCCAGTTAATTTTTGAAGCACGTTGTTTCTTGACTGTAATTTACGTGAGGCCCCCACAAGATGTTCTCGGTACGTAAGTGAGCGGTCAAGTATAACACCTAGATATCTCGGGAAATGATTATGACGTAGATGTATACCATTGAAGCAAACCTCCAACTCGCGCCCGGCTAATTGATTATGCAGATGGAAGCAGCATGTTTCTGTTTTCTTTAGGTTAGGTATCAAACGCCAAATCTTAAAGTATTCTGCCAAATATTCCATATCTCAAAAAATACTGCTTTCATCCATGCTCGGCAGCGAGTGGCGAGGAAGTCATCTCGCAAAAGGAGGCGGCAGAGAGGGCCCGCGTGGCAGACCCCCTCAGTGGCCATCTTCGCCAACGGAGGATTAGCAGGAGGAGGCGGCGCTTTGCCCAACTCCTCCTGCCACCGTAGCTGGACCTGAGGGGATGTAATCGGGGAGCTCATCCACTCATTGCACAGGTCCGGCGGACGAGGGGAGGCAGCTGGTTTGTACGCAGCTCTATAGGCAGGAGCCTGGCGGTCACCTTCTGCCGGGCGGACCGTTGGAGCGGCTATCTAAGGGGAATAGCTTAGAACGATCCCTTGCCGCCCCAACACTACGGTCTGTCGGTACACCGTGGGGTTTTAGTCCATGCGAACAGGACATAACCTACCCTCTCCCCTGGGAGGGTGGGTATCCACAAGGGATTTCCCCATGTAAAAAAAAAAGTTATGTAAGATTTAGTGTCACTGTATCGCGCGAGCAGCATACACAAAGCTAGTAACCTAGGCTTGACGTTGCCGAGGGGGGCCTAGTCTGGTAGTCTGGGTTTGAATGTATAAAGGCTATTATAAGGTGGATCAATATGTGAATGATAATGATGTCTGGAAACCAGCTAATTTCTGTGCATCCACCAATGACGAACTGACGAATTATCTATGTTTGTAAAATTATATAAATATTATAAATCAATCAAAAATATGATTGGTTGCGAAATCTTAATACAATATATCAATATTAGATATACACACGCTATACTATGCATCGCTAGACTGACACAAGCCGCACAAATGCAATACTATCAGTCACGTATACTAGCCTGTCATCACGGTAAATTGTAAGTTTATCTCCTGCAACAAATACCGATTGACGCGCCTACCTAAAGAAGTTTTCACTTCCTAACTAATATTTTTATTTTAATAGAGCAACATACGTGTTTAACGCGATGGCCGGCCACCCTCAGCGCGACTTCACCGTTTCTCGTTAACCGTATAATTGTTTAAATTGTCATAATTTCGCCCGCATAATGTTGCTACATAAATATTTATTCATCGTCAATACGCAGTGATAAGGGTAATTGCTGGCAACCCAGCAGTTTACTCTCTTGATTTATGGGACTTTTTCGGAGTTTTTTCGGTAGCCTCCACGTCGGATTATAAATTTTATTCGAATGTTAAAATGATTCATAGGAAAAAATGATTAGTTTACTGAATTTATTTGTTATTCGTAAGTGACTTTTGAAGTCAGAACTTCTTAAGGCGTATAGAACAGTGATCGAAGGTGAATCTTCTCGCTCGGAGGTGACGCTAAGACCAATAGGAGCGGAGCACAGACGAAAAATGTTTTAAAATCGGGATGTTTTTCTTTTTGAGAACTGCTGCGTGTTAGTGTTAATGTATCTATTCCACGCGAACGTAGTCGCGGGTAGAGGCTAGTAAACTATATTTTGTACCTGACAAGAAGTGCGTAGTTCGCATAATTACTATTTTATTATAACGTATTATATAAATATATAAAAATCCAGTGTCATGATGTTTGTCCACGATGAACTCCGAAACTACCAAACTGTTATTTATGAAAGTTGGAATTTATAAATATACTACGAAAATTCCATTTAGTAATTTTTGAGTTTATCGGAAACAGACAGACGTGACAGAAGATTTCGTTGTATAATAGGTATGTACTGATTGATAATGTTGTGTTAATTGACTCCATATTTTGGAATATTCATGGTTTTACGTAATAAAGTTTGGTAATTATGTATGAGTGAAGTATATGGGAAATAATTCCATGGAGCATGGAGTCTGATTTTCCACAAAAACTCTAAAGTTTTCACCATTTTACCGTTTCACCATCTTATAATTTCATTGAAATGATCGCTACCTACTCGATAATGGTTGTATTAATCTACTATTGGTTGCCAAATATAAAAAAGCACAGTGTAGTCACGTTGTTTTTTTTATAAAATACGAGGCAAACGAACAGAGGGGGGGGGGGAGGGGAGAGGAAGTACCTATCTTCGGCTTTCTCACTGACCGAACGAAACGCAACAATGCAAGCAGTGTTACGTTATGTCAGTGTTTCTGTGGATCGGGTGGTAGTACCCTGGGTGAACCGATCCATTCATGCTGAAACGAGTTCAGCGTAGCTGTATCACCTTGTAATCGGATAAGAAAAAAAGTCCAGATATTTGATTATTAAATCTCCCTGTATACCTCTAAACAGTGAATGATCCGTGAACATATAGAAGTAGCATATAATAGTGTTAATAGTGGAAACAGAACACCTACGTATGTCGGCCGCCAAAAGTATCCAGTTAGGTCGTGATTGGTTTATTTCTCTCGCGCCTAGGAGTAAATATAACTCGCATGTTGCGGGTAGCGCACGCGCACCCCTTACTATTTGTTCAAAGCGGTTTCAAGACGACAGTGACTCATCTTCTTATTTCAAAGAGAGTTATTTGTAAAAAATTGACACGACGTGACAGCCCCCTGATTAAAATGTACGTAATCGTTTCATGTATACGATTATATACATAATAATTAGTTATTTATTATTTCTTATTAGATACTAGCTGTGCGCCTCGACTTTGTCCGCGTGGAACCAAATGTAGAAAAATACTAATAAAATCGTCTATATATACTAAATACAATTTTTGTAGGTGGTAGAGCCACGCTGAAGCTATTACTGGTTTCAGCATGAATGGATCGGCTCGTCCGGGGTAGTACCACCATCTCACAGAAAACCAACGTGACGTAACAGTACTTGTATTGTTGCGTTTCGTTCGGCCAGTGAGAGCGCTGGAGGCACACTTTCCTCCCCTCACCCTCTCCTTCCTTCCCTCCCCTTTACCCCTTACCTCAAACACAGGCTGGCAACGCACTATTCCTGAAGCAACTTTTCTCATAAAAATCTAAAAAGTTCAGACAAGTTAGATTAACATTCTTAGTACATTCTTTCTAAAAATTGTACGGATATATGAAGCGAATTGTTTGTGAGTTACCGTAGTAGTGTAAGTACTCTCACCTTTTCCACGTGAAACAATGACGTGCTCCTACTCGTTAACCATACAGGGTTTTAGATTAGTACAAATTGACTAATCGGAATTTTTTCCAATTTTATTTATTACTAAGAATTATGAACTATGTTTTCTAACATTTTTAAAACACTGATGGACTTGATTTTTTATACGTTATCAGTGTTATTACAAAAAAGTTAAGTACGCGTTGAATACCTGTTTTAAAAAGGTTACGTTTTAAATGCACCGCGCTCGATGAATGTTCGCCATCTTGCTCTTTTGTCTCGCTTTGGTTAGGTTTGACTTGCGAAAAATGGATAACGCGAACTTGCCTCTGGCGAGCGCGGTGCAATTAGTACGAAACATTTATAAAGCAAATATTCAATACTTATTTAACTTTTTTGTAATATCACTATAGGTTATAGTGTTTGCTCATAGTCTCCTTTGCTAAATAACGACTTGGTAAACACACCAAACCTAGCTCTTAAGTGCAGCAGTAGATTTCCAATTTGAGGGTGGTAGCTAGTCAGGCAGACTTAGAAAAATCCTTTCATCATGCTATGGTTTCATCATGATCTTTTCCATCACCGAAAACTCCAACTCAGTTACTAGGTTTCGAACTTACATCTATCGACACGGTGTTTGCACACACTACTAAGCCATATCCGCTTCAAATTGCTTGTTCTAAGCTTAGTACAAATACATTTTTTTTTTATCAAAGCTCAACTACTGCTCTTCAGCTGATGGTGCAGAGTTCAGAAATTACGGTAACTAACAAATGAACCACTTTCGATGCTAGTTTCTGTCGTCAAGTGGAATTGAAGGACAAAATAAACTAGGAACCTGAAGTATGACCGGCAAATGTTAGTCACTCATTACGAAGTGTATTTTGCCAACTCTTTTATATGTTTTAAGTCGCTATTAAAACTCAAACGTATTAAGAAACTCATGAGTGAAACTGTTCTATAAAACTCAAAATTTTCTTTAATTTTTGTATGTTATTTGAAGATAGTGAAGCAAGAATATATTGCAAAATACTGAGTGTTGTCACTAATTCTCCAATGAATTTATTGATTCACACCAATTAATTATTCCAATAAAATATTTCTCAGAACACACACACCGATAAATTCAAACTTTAATTGTAAGCCATCAAGTTGTATATCTTCAATTATTAATTGCAATTAAAGGCGTAGTTAAAATGTGTATCGACATGACAAAGGTATCGCCCAGCCGGCGCAGGCTTCCACCGTACAAACAGTCGCGTGTCGCGCTAACCGATTCAATTAGGTTTATAACTACGACATCCTTGGAGTCGAATTCATACGAATTTCCATCCTATAAGAATCCTCTTACTGGGCTAAATGTGTATTCGATAAAATAACAAAAACTTTTACCAAAAATGAATTATGAATAATTACTAAAATATATTGTACTAACAAGCTTTACATGGATACAACGCACGCATGATATTGGAGCTTTGATAATTACAGTTTATCGAAAGCTTTATAAAAATCGTCACAATTTTTTTTTGTTACATATATTTTGAAATCCTGATATGTTCCAAGTTATTCATAGATCATCTTCTAATATCGAGAAAATTTGTAGTCCGCTGAGGCTGTTAAGACCTTGCTAGGTCAATAGCGTAGTTAGATCGAAAAAAAAAATTAAGAAATTTTTTATCCATACTGAATTCTCTATATAACTAAGGTATTTAAATGGATAAAAACTAAGATTATATTGTTAATAACATCTTCGCAAACACCCAATAATTTTTGTAAGATAAAAAAGATTAAATTTAAAACTATGGGTCATCCTTAGTCAGTTATCTATACTAATATTATAAAGCTAAAGAGTTTGTTTGTTTGTTTGGTTGAACGCGCTAATCTCAAGAACTACCGGTCCGATTTGAAAGTTTCTTTTAGTGTTAGATAGCTCATTTATCGAGGATGGTTATAGGCTACATATCATCACGATAAAACCAATAGGAGCTGAGCACTGATGAAGAATGTCTCAAAATCGGGCTATTTTGGAAGCTTCCGCTGCGTGTTAATGTCAGTATTATATGCGTTGCCATAGCAACGCGATAATATTCTATCGAAAATATTTTCATAGTTGTATTTTGTGTTCCTATTTAAAAAGTTTATTCTACGTTAGTTTCGTTTACAATTTTTAATTATACGTGTTACGTTTATATCGTAAACATGCCCAAAGTTTATTTTGTGTTGATATTCAAATACTTTAGTAGGAATAATATTCGTCCAATAAGACAGTCGAAGGAATTAACCCATACTGCCAATTCTGAAGTTGTCAATATAGGTAGTTTTCTTCTATGTCCAAGTTAATGTAAAGGCATAAGCGCCAAATCCTCTATATAATATTTCATAACTTTTTATCTTCTTAATTTTCAACACCACAGAATTCATGCTCCGTTTTCAGCCATTTCACTTATGCACAATAAACGAACCATATAACATAAAACGTCACCAATTTAACACAATATCGAGACAAGTAACACAAGATTATGAATAAAATATAAAATCCACTACATGACAGACTGAAATCTCGCCGAAAACTTTATTCTACGTTAGTTTTATTCCCAATTTTTTATTTGTGATATATTACGTATTATAAGAATAAAGTGTGTATATAATATTAAAATAAATACTTTTTGGTGAATACATACTTATATCTGTGGTGCTACAAATATCAACATTTTTTTAATGCTGTTGATATGTCTGTTTATTTGTTCCGGGTAATCTCCGAAAAGGCTGGACCCATTTGAACAGTTTATTTTTCTTAGAAATGACTATGCTATTGATCTCGCAAGGTCTTAACAGCTTCACCGGATTACAAGTAATATTTGAACGGGAATTTTACGAGTAAATAAGTAACTAATTAGCTGTTTTATTTTAAGCTAGCGGGTTCAGCAGACGTTGCCCGCCTTGATAATAAGACAGATTATACCTAAACCTTGCCCAAGAATCATTTTATATATTAGTGAAAACGACATGAACATTTATTCTGTAGTTTTTGATAACAGACTTATAGACAGACGTGGAACAGGGCTTTCTTTTACACTATGTAGTGATGAACTGTTATCCGTGCATTCGTCTATGTGAAATTAATCAAAATATGTTGTTTACTGTAAACAAGCGCGTGTGACGTGCGCTGTACTGGACTCCAAGAATAAATATAATTGAAAGTCATATGTGTACATGTGATTTAAATTATAGCAAGGTATAATAATAACTTGGTGGTCTGCGCGGTATTCTAGCGGGACGGACGTATTTGCGCTCGCCGGTGCCGGTCGACCGGTGTTTGGCGGTTGGGCAGTTCCCGAAGCTCTGGAAGCTTGGGCGACTCTGCCTGTTAACAAAGGCGGGCCGCCCTCTGGACTGCGCGTCCGGGTATCGGCCTCTCGTTCTGCTGGACGACACCGGGAAGGTGCTGGAGAGGGTTGTCGCTTCCCGGGTCGTCCAGCATCTGGTGGAAGCGGGACCAAACTTATCTGACGCGCAGTATGGCTTTCGGGCAGGGCGTTCCACAGTGGACGCCCTGTACCTCCTAAAGTCGCTGTCGACGGAGGCGACCTCCCAAGGGGAGAGGGTCTTGGCGGTATCTTTAGACATCGCCAACGCCTTCAACAGCCTGCCGCACGCTGTCATACGGGACGCTTTCCGATATTTTGGAGTGCCCCCGTACCTGCGGCGGTTGTTGGAGGCATACCTGGAGGACAGGCAGGTCGCCTATGTCGACGGCGACGGACGGATGGTTCGGCGGGCCACAAACCGAGGGGTTCCACAGGGGTCGGTCCTGGGGCCGCTCCTGTGGAACATGGGATACGACTGGGTGGTCCGCGGCGTGCTCCCATATGGAGCACGCCTAATTTGTTATGCGGATGACACCCTTATTGTAGCCCGAGGGGGGGAATGGAAGGAGGTAGAGCGCCTGGCCACGATGGCCACAACCCTCGTGGTCAGGCGCATAAGGAGGTTGGGCCTCAGGGTGACCCTCGAGAAGACCGAGGCCATACTTTTTCATGGGCCTCGGCGGGGGTCACCACCTTGGGCCCACATAATGGTGGAGGGCGCCCGGATCAGGGTAGGGGCCCACATGAAGTACTTGGGCCTCACTCTGGACGGGCGCTGGCGGTTCGAGCCCCACTTTGTGGGAATCGGGCCACGGATCGCGGGGGCGGCGTCGGCACTCGGCCGGTTGCTCCCCAATATTGGGGGGCCAGGTGCCGGGTGCCGACGACTCTTTATGGGAGTTGTGCGGGCGATGGCTGCCTACGGGTCACCGGTCTGGGCGGACGCCCTCGGTGCCGCCAATGTGCGCGCGCTGCGCAGTGCGCAGCGCACGGTGGCACTGAGGGCGATCCGGGCGTACCGGACGGTGTCCTCGGCGGCGGCATTTGCGCTCGCCGGCTCTCTTCCCTGGGAGCTGCAGGCAAGAGTTCTCGCCGCCGTGTACGAATTCACGGCGGCGAGGAAACGTAGTGAGGAGCCTCCGGCACCCAGGGAGATAGAGTGTAAGAGGCAGGAGTTGCGGGAGGTGAGGAGGCGAGGAAGTCATCTCGCAAAAGGAGGCGACGGATAGGGCCTGCGAGGCGGACCCCCTCAGTAGCCGTCTTCGCCAACGGAGGACCGGCAGGAGGAGGCGGCGTTTTGCCCAACTCCTCCTGCCACCGTAGCCGGACCTGAGGAGATGTAGTCGGGGGGCTCATTCCCTCATTGCATAGGTTCGGCAGACGAGGTATATACCCTGCTCTCTCTCTATAGGTAGGAGGCCGGCGGCCACCTTCCGCCGGGCGGACCGTTGGGGCGGCTATCTAAGGGGAATAGCTTAGTTCGATCCCTCGCCGCCCCAACACTACGGCCTGTCGGTACACCGTGGGGTTTTAGTCCGTGCAAGTCGGACATAACCCATCCTCTCCCCCGGGAGGGTGGGTATCCATAAGGGATTTCCCCACGTTAAAAAAAATAATTATAATAATAACTTAATTATATCGACAACATGGACATATTATATCTATATAATAAAAGATTTAACACATATACATATTGTTTGATAATGTTTAGCTTAATGTTTTCATTACTTTCTTATATAGTGTAAGTGAGCACTGAGGGTGATATATAGCAGTTTAAAGTTCCAGTTATGTGGCTGATGATAAATCCCATCCCATTCGATACACTATTAGTATTCATATATATAATGTACACGTTACCTGTTACATTAGATGATGTGCATGTGATACTTACAAATATTTTTTTAAAAGGATATTGTTGTAATTTACACTAGATGTGTGATCACAATTTTAAATTTATTTAATATATTAAAAAAAAACGCGTGCGAAGCCGCGGGTAACAGCTAGTATATTATTTATTGCTATGGACTTTATTGTATGTATTTTTAAGACGACTATTATGTACTACATTATTTTTATGAATCTATGGAAGTTTGGTTAGCATTACAAATTTATACGCTCGAAAACTCCTTCTTACGACATGATTAGAAAATTGAAATTAAATACATCCTATTTTAAATGACAATCTGATGACGTAAAACAATATAAACAAATATTTTTAATTATATTTTTAAAACGTGTAAAAAGGTTTCAGTTCCTAACAAATACTCAGACTTTTGTCTACTTTACATAAAAAATATTATAAATGTACTTAGGATTTCAATCTTTCAGAAGATTCTATTTAACTATAATCCAAACCGTTGCGTAGCTTAGAATGAATAATAGAACACGCAGACGTTAAAAGCGTCCCTATTTTATAATATTTGTATATACCATATATAGATTAGAAGTATTATCTATTCACCTAATCAGTTATCAAATGAATTAATATAAACATATTAATTCATGTCTCTACTCCAAGCATGTATCTGTTCAGAGTGGGTCCTAACACACCTGTACATTGAATGATTACGGAGTTTGAAAGCAAAAATGTAAGGAATAATATCTTAAGATTTTATTTTCCATAAATTCGGCGGGTGGCCCCGACGTAGCCTCAGGCTATCGGGTTAGGATATGCACACATAACAATTCTTGCGATAAATATTTATCTCTATGAAGATAGCTACGAGATGTGGTCTGAAGATTTAATTGAAAGTAGTCCGGTGAGGGACAGTAGTCCGGTGAAGCTGTTAAGACCTTGCTGGGTCAAAAACTATAAGTGCTTTTACATATTTTAGTTACATTTTGTTACCTGCTAAAGGGTTCCGTAGTCGATTTCATCACTTTTGACCTGGTTTAAAGTAGTATACAAAATTGTATATTCATAAATTTTAGGTTAGAATACTAATTAGCTTCTGAGCGCTACTATGTAAATCTATCCCTTCTTTTCTCCTCGATCTGACTACGTTATTGACCTAGCAAGGTCTTAATAGCTTCACCGGACTACTAAACCTATCACTTAGCCATACATTTTTAACTTTATTAAACAAGCTAGCTAGCAATCTAGCATTGTATTAAGATATTGATTCGTAGTTCAACATATTGTTTACTCGATGAACTTCGCGATGTCATTGTGGTTTAATTAGTATAAATTATACAAGCCTCGTCAAAGTCTATATAAGTACGACAATTGAGTAGATAGTCATAAGGGAAGTGGAGGGGGGAAGGTGAGGAGAGGTGGGTCTCCGACGCTCTCACTGACCAATGGAAACGCAACAATGCAAGCACTGTTACTTCACGTGGTTTTCTGTGAGAGGGTGGTGCTAATTCGGACAAGCCGACCCATTCATGCTGAAGCCAGTAATAACTTCAGCGTGGCTCTACCACCTACAAGAATGTAAGCGATCATCGCATAGCTACTGCTACACCACAACCCTTAAATAAGGCCGGTCATGATTATTTAGAGCGACTTTAATCAACAAATTCTGCGAGATACGTATCGACGAAAAAAATTACGATACGATAGTATGAGTCAAGTAAAATAAAGAAAATATACGAGAGAGTAAGTATTACGCGAGGATTTTGAAGGATGGTTCATTGACTCGTAAGAGTATCATTAAGTAAAGACCCTAAGGTGATGGCAGAGATGTTTAACTATATTACTGAACATAAAATTTTATTGATTTTGTATGGTGTACGCTTTCGGCTTTCATTTTAGCGAGTAACCGCTTTCTCAGTTAATTATCCTATGAATGACTAACAAACACCTGTGGCTTTGTCCACGTCTAGTTGTATAGTGATGACTAGTTATAGCGAAATGGAAAGTAAAAGGGTATCCGTAAATAACTATGTTTGGAAAATTTAACAAATCACTGCAATCTATCGTGTAAGACGAAAAATAATTTAGTATGTGATAACTGTGAATTAGAATCATAAATTTTTAATTTATGTGTAACAGATTGAGGTACTTGATTAAGAGTCTTCGCAGTCCTTCTGGTGTCAAGCTCTTGAGGAAAAAAAAAAACAATTTGAAACATTGTTCATTGGTGCTCCGCTCGAATTGGTCTTAGCTTCATAATATATATGTATATATATACTTAGCAATTATATATAGGCTATGACCTTCCTCGATAATTGAGCTATATAACACTGAAGGATTTTTCAAATCGGACCAGTAGTTCTTGAGATTGTCCCCTACAACGTCACAAACTCATAAACTTTACCTCTTTATAATATTAGCATAGATGAAACGTAACTAATGTAAATGCTAATTTCATCGTTATATACGAGTCATCAGCGCATTGTAATTTATCTGCGATTTTTATTATCCGTGAAATTAATATATACACCGACAAAAATGGATTACGGGTAAAAATATGTTTTCGCAAATAAAATAGGGTTCATCGTGGTTGCTAGTTATTATACTCAGTTTCTGACGCTGTCTCTTTTTGAAGAACGGCATAGAGACTTTCAAAATAGCATACAATTTTTAACAGTGCTATGGTATGCCTAATTTTATGCTTTTTCTTAATAATATTTTTACAAGATTATGAATTCCAATGGACAGATTGCAAAGTATGGGTCCGGGAGCACATCCAAATGGAATGGAATTATTGCACTCAGAAGTAAATTATCATTTTTTTTATGGAATATATAATGAAAAAAAATGCTGTTTCATCTGTTTATCATTACAAATAAAAACTACATAACTGAATTATTGTAACACGTCGGTGGCCCCACTAAATTGTCGAACAATAATAAATCAAGTCTCTTTTAATTTAATTAATGTAGAATCCTTTAAATTTTTCTCAGAACATGGATTAAAATCTGAACTAGGTTTCGTTGCGGCGTGATAAATCTTTTACTTATCTTTTTGCATGCACATAAGCTGTTAAGAGGCAGAATTTCTTAACATATTATGTGTTAATTTTTTTGAAGTGGAAACTTCTTTATGCGTTCAGCGGTATTTTGAACAGGAGATAAATTTATAATTTCGCATCATGACATGTTACGTAAGCATGGCCGAACGTATTGCGCTTGCGCGGTTTACGTCAGTCTAGCGACGCGTAGTATAGGGTCTATGTAGTTGTACCTATATGTAATATTGATATTTTGTAGCTTATCAGCCATTTGATCAATTAATAAACTGAATAAAAATGTATACGTTTATTGCTCCGAGCGCTAATAAATACGAAAACCATACTAATATTAATAATTTCAATAAACAAATAGTGAAATTTTGTCAAATATTGTCATTAGGGGTGTGCGAATATCGTTCGAATTTATAATTCGAATTATTTGAAATTCGCGAATAATTTGAAAAATTTCGAATAATAATACTACAAAATTTGCGAATAATATAATAATTCGGAAAAAATTCGCATTATTCGAAATTTTTACAATTATTCCGGAAGTTTCGAATATATATATATATATTTTATATTATAGGGGGCAAATAAACAGGCGGATCATCTGATGGTAAGTGATCACCACCGTCCATAGACACTAGCAACACCAGGGGAGTGATGATGTCCTCCTTGACGTGTCCGTCAACAGCGAACCTTGTTAATTACGGGAATGAGAGCGAAACCACTCTCATCTGACCGCCTATGTGCAGAGCAACAGCTAGGAGTCAGGCACACCGTGACCCGAAATCCCACCACCACTACTCCATCGCCATAGGACTTATGCTCGGAATCCGAAGTCATGCAAGGTTCATCTGCGCGTGAATTGATTTAAGTGGTTAAGCATTTGCGCTCATGCAAACCCACTCTCTCGTCCAGTACTATCAGGATCCGATGGACCAGTTGCCCGGTACGACCGGTGATAGTCAGGATGCAGTGAGTTGGCTGCCTTCCATTTTGGTCCCCGATTGGCGCCAATTAAAGGCATCTCACATTGCCCAGCAGTAATTACCCCCATGGCATCAGAAGCAAAGGTATCTTCTACCATAGTAAGCTTAGCTTGAGTTACAGGGGAGTTATTAAATTGATGGATTATACCGCCATCAGCTAATACCCTTAGTCGCCTTTTACGACACCCACGGGAAGAGAGGGGGTGGTGCTATTCTAAACCGGCACACACACGGACAGGCAAATGCGTTGCCGACCTTTTCACCCTTTTTGGATTATACGATTCGAATTATTCGATTCGAGTTTCGAATAATTTGTCATGCAAACTATAATTAATATGAAAATCGTCCATATGGCTGCATCCACTTTTTTTATCTGCACTTTTAAGTACAATCGTGACGATGGCGGTAGCGGTAGCTTGCTCTAATATCGTATCTATGGACGTGGGTTTGGATCCCTGAGTTGAAGATTACGGGGGAGGAAAACACCGTAACGTATATGCAAGCTCTTTTTCAACCAGCCTAGGTGTGTTCTGACAGCTTCACTTGAGAACCATTCCATCAGACGACGACTAGACGCCGTGAGGGTTTCCATCCTTACGTGGTAGATATTCCCGTAATTTGTACGAAGCGATTTGCTTCCACATTAATTATACGTACGGCTAAGGAGTGGAATTCACTCCCGGCGTCTGTCTTCTCGTCATCTTATAACTTGGGAGTCTTCAAGAGTAGAGTGAACAGGCATCTAGTGGATAAGCGCGATACATCGTCGGACTCATCGTCACTTACCATTAGGTGCGATTGTGGCCAAGCAAACCTGTTGTACATAAAAAAGAACCAATCGTCCTCCAGGTTTAATGTGTTACCATCTTAGAACATATTGTCATTAAACATCAGGTGATGTTATAGTCAAAAGTTTATTACCTACAACGTTAATAACAGTAGAAAGCAATTGTCATCTATACTACTAATATTATAAAGAGGTAAAGTTGTGACCTGGTAACGTTGTAGAGGGTAATCTCAGGAACTACTGGTCCGATTTGAAAATTTCTTTCAGTGTTATATAACTCATTTATCGAGGATGGTTATAGGCTATATCATCACGCTAAGACCAATAGGAGCGGAGCACCAATGAAAAATGTTTAAAAATCGTTTTTTTTTCTCTTGCGAGCTTCGGCTGCGTGTTAGCGTTAGCCCAAAGTAATTATTCCACGCGAATGAAGTCGCGGGCAGAGGCTAGTTATTTTTATAAAAAACTAGACTGCATTTTTTCATAGACGTTATATTGCTTACGTACCCAACCTTACTCTCACAATATATTTTTTAATACATTTTAATTTTTCTTTTGATAGCTATCGTGATCTTCGAAAACATATACATTTTTAGATAAATCCGTTTAGTAAACCACGAGAAAAAAGATTTTTTTCTCTTTTTTATATATTATTTGCGTTCTCGACGACCAATACAATTAAAACTTTAAGACTTTTGAGAATAATATTGTTTTATTTGTATTAATATCCATTCCCAATATCATTTAAATAATCTTTCTAAAACCGATTTGCTGTTGTTATACTTCTAAGGCATTAAAGGTCTAAGTTATTCTTAGACTGACTACTCTATTGATCTAGCAAGGTCTTAACAGCTTCACCGGACTACAAGGTATGAGCTATGTTCAAATCCATTAACCCATTATTACAGTGCGTGTACAAGACAAAAAGTCATAGATATCTAGATGATCACTAATATTTTAGGACGATATTGTGTTTACAATTAAATACTGAGTCGTCAACCTGCAGTGTTACAATAAAAAAAGGAATAAAACAAAGTCATACCTATTTCAGCGCCTTAACAAACTGCGTTATTTCAAGGCCGTATTCGTTGACACGAAAGGTATGCATTATCTAAAAAAGTAACAGAATAAAATAAACGATCAGCCAAATCCCATAAGGGTTATGCGTGGGAGCTGTTGTGTCAGTGAATTCAACATTATTCTCTCACTACAGAGATATTGTAATATATAGACCAAGCATCGGATTGCTAAAAAAATCTTTGTATTTTACTATTTGTATTTATACTAGAGGTAGAGCCACGCTGAACCTATTACCTGTTTTAGCATTAATAGACCGGATAGCCCATGGTAGCACCGTTTCATAGAAAACCGACATAAAGTAACAGTGCTTGTATTATTGCATTTTGTTCGGTCAGTGAGAGTGCCGGAGGTCCATGTCCCCTCTCTCTCTAAACACAGGTTGACAACGCACTTGCAACTCCCTTGGGGTTGCTAGTATCTATAGACGACGGTGATCATTTAACATCATGTGACCCATCTGTTTGTTTTCCACCTGTGATGTAAAAAAAATATATATATTTGTTATTTTTTAAACATAAGAGATTGTGTAATTTCAGTTTCCTAAATAACAAGGGATTTAGTATTTAATGGCTATGATTTACTCTGTCTTAAAACACCATCGAGGTATATTCTGTTCATTCTTTTTGACTATTATTAGTTGTCAGCTTTAGTATTTTTTTATTAACCGACTTCAAAAAAAGGAGGAGGTTATCAATTCGACTGTATGTTTTTTTTTTTATGTTTGTTATCATATAGAAGGCAAACGAATATGCGGGTCACCTGTTGTTAAGCGATCATCGCCGTCCATAGAGGAGCCCAGAGGAGTCGCAAGTGCGTTGCAGCCTGTGTTTCGGGAAGGAGAGAAAGGAAAGGGGTAGGGAGAGTAGAGGGGAAGGGAGAGAAGATGGGTCTTCAGCGCTCTCACTGACCGAACGAAACGCAACAATGCAAGCACTGTTACTTCATGACGGTTTCCTGTGAGAGGGTGGTGCTACCCCGGACGAGCCGACCCATTCACGCTGAAACCAATAATAGCTTCAGCGTGGATCTACCACCTACTATAAAAAGGCAACCAACGACAAGACATTGTGCATACTCGCTCAGACAGACAGTTCAGCTATTCACATTTATAAGTAACTAACTTTTTTTTTTATTAACGTGGAGAAATCCCTAACGGATACCCACCCTCCCGGGGGAGAGGGTGGGTTATGTCCGACTCGCATGGACTAAAACCCCACGGTATACCGTCGGCCGCATGTTAGAGGCGGCCAGGGACCGTTCTGGCTCTCTAACCTAACCTAACCTAGCCTAACCTTCAGTAGTTTTTTTTTTCTGTGTCGGGATAATTTTTTATTGAAGTGGTTTCAACGACATCCTTCCACATGGACGATTCATCCGAACGTCGTGAAAATATTAATCTGAAGACGAATTCTGCTATAATGATCTATTATAACAAATACGAATCACAACAAATCATTGAAAAAAGTGCTCAGCGAGCAGGTAAAGCAGTTAAAACACATATTCGAACCATAAATACGTATAGAAGCAACTCGTGATATACTCTTATACATTGTAATATTAAGATCAATTAACTATAACGATCCTCTTTATTAATATAGTACAGTACGATCAGTTGACAATTGGCAAATGTATAAATTATCCATGAGTATATGGTTAACGTCTTCGTTTATTCAGCCGAGTTTTAAAGGAAGGAGCTACTGTTTCCCTTATAGGTGTATGTGTGCAATTATTTAAAAAACATAAAAAACAGGTTTTTATGATTCGGTTACTGGCATAATCTGTGTACTTTTGTGAAGCTTTTATTATGACGTTCATATGTTATGTATAACAATCTTATCTATTATAAACTAGCTTCTGCCCGCGATTAGGTCCGCGTGGAATAGTTCCTTTGGACTATAGCTAACACGTAACCGAAGCTCTTAAAAGGAAAAAACTATTTCCAAACATTCTTAATTGGAGATCCGTTCCTATTGGTCTTAGCGTGATAATATATAGCCTATAATCTTTCTCGATAAATGACAAATTAATGACAAATTACATAACACTGAAAAAAATTTCAAATCATACCAATAGTTTCTGAGGTTAGTGCGTTCGACCAAACAAAGTTTTCTTTCGAACTGATTACGTTTTAGACCTAGCAAGGTTTTAAGAGCTTAACCGGACTACGAATCAAACAAACAAACGCTTCAGCTTTATAATTGTAGTATAGATTACTACTCCTCTCTGAAAAACTGATTATCTGTAAAAAATATTTTCTACGTCCATCGACGCTGTGTCCGAAAACGACATCAATTAAGCCAATATCGCTTCAAAAAATTTCATTACAATGTTTCTCTTCGAATTTAGAATTCATAATCACATTATTCAATTTAGGCTCTGAGAAGGCGCTTGTGAAAGTCAAAGCTACTACCGGTTCCGAAAACAACCCAATTATCGAGAAGAACCGACAAGAAACTCGATCTCGTTTATCTAATCATGATACATTTGTTTTTAGTGGATGCACAGAGAGGGGTTTCATTTCCAAACGTCACATATTGATCCGACCCTATAATGTAGTCTTTAGACATTAAATTAATTCGCTTGACATAGTGCTTGATCACACTATCCCGCAAATTTGTAATTGTTTGTGTCGTTAACATTAGTATCCCTCAAGAGTACTGACAAAATAATTTTTAAACATTCAAACAAATTCTATTAATGTCATACACATTGGACAGAATAATGTTAACTACAGAATAAATAATTTTATCACGATTATTTAACACATAAATAACTTTACCGAGGAAATACCTCCCGTGCGGACGCCGCATTCGATACGCACCTTTACTAATTGTCACGGACAGTGCAGGGAGCGGCCGTGACCTCCGACACGGCTCGGGGAACGCATTGTACCTACATATACGATGACGTGTATATATATATAATACTGTTAATTGTCTACACCACTCCCGCGTTTAACGTAAATTGAGCGAGGTTGTTTACCCTTACCATTGTAACATCATTATGAAATAAAGCTATTTCATATAAATTGTTCATGAAAATAGTTCAAAGATACATGGCGTGGACAGTACGTGGTATATTGATGTCACATTTAATTCTACACTAAGTATAGCTTGTACCGTAGTAGTTAAATGGTTGCTATACTTGCATATGTAATACCTAGATACCAAGTGGTAAAAACTATGCTCATCACATAAAAATTAAACCCGTAGAGGGTCGCACTCGGATTCAATGCTCGGAAGTTAAGTACATTAGCGCCATAACAAAATTCAAAAGTTTTATTTGAATTTTGTAAAAAAATAATAAGTGAATAAAGAACATGAGCGAAGAATTTCATAAATTAACAATAAATGCAAATTATGTTACGCGTTAAATTGTGAAAGTATCACAAATCTTAGAATACGACCAGTCTTTATTATTTTATGTGTAAAATTTAATTATGAGACATATCATATATCTAAATACGTAAGTCTTAGTTCTCTGGTTTCGGTTTTACACATAATTGCATCGCAAATTAAGAAAGTGTAATAAAAATATTACTATTAATATCATAGTTTTATGCTCATAGAGATTCTATTTTCATTTATAACAACTTAATTTGGTTTATTGTCGGACGTTGGACGGAATACGTCACCGGTCACGCGCCAGAGCACATGCCCCTAACGAACTGTTCCAAATGAATATTTTATCTAGATAGTATAGCTCCTATGATCTAATAGATACGGGTATCACACTAAAATCACAGACTTGTCTGCATTAAAATCACGGTATCATTGCAATTACTAAGCTTAAATCTGTAGTCCACTAAAGCTGTTAAGACCTTGCCAGGTCAATAGCCTAGTCAGTTTGAAAAAAAAAGGTTTCTTAAATTTCAGTGTACAGTTTTTTGTATTCATTTCATTTTGTAAACGATTATTTATATTAATACAGCAGCTACATAATTTTAGCTAAGTGAAATCTGATATGCATAATGCAAGATATATATGTAATATATAATCTTCTTATATACAACGTGAAGAAATTATTTAATACTAAGTATATTGCATACATAGAAAAACTTTTTGAATTCAGTGTTTTTTTTTTACTTTATAGGTTTTAGTATTTGATTACAATCTCATTTGATAATAAATAACGACGTGGACTAAGCCGATACACATTTTAAGCCTAGTGGAGACTGGCTCTCAAGTTCATCTGCCGGAATACACCAATTGATGTTTGGTGGCAGATTTTTCACTTGCTAATCAGGCAGATTTCATAAAACCTTACCACTACACTATGGTTCCATCAGTACGTTTTCTTCACTGGAAGCTCCCACTCAGTTGCAAGGATTCGAATCTACTTCCATTATCTTCAAATGTAAATTATACACTTAATAATCGGATTACAAAATACAAAAAACAGAGAAATAAAAGTAAGATATTACTATAACACTTGATTTCAAGCTGTAAATAATTGCCTGATATGAAACACATACACGAGTTATTGATGTATACATGTATGTTTGAGTAACACTAACATAAATGCATGAATATGTACCTTAGCTTAGTTAGATTTGCGTTTTACATACCCTACGCAATAGTTCAAGCCGATGTGAGTCGTGCAACCTTGTGTTAGTTATCAAAATAAAATCAGCTGAGTACCTTAAGCGCTCGTCTTAGTTGTACGGTGAAACTGTTAATTTTTTGCTAGACCAATAGCATAGTCAGTTCGAAAAAAAAAAAGCTGTGAATAGATATTTTTATTTGGTAACCGGCAAGGCGTCGCGTCGGTCGGCCACGACCTCTGTCGGCCACGCACCGCGGCGCACGCCCCTAGACGCACTAATTATTTGCCGGCGATAACATTCAAAGCTGAGCGAACGCGCCGACCGTAACGGGCATCTTGATTCAAACATGTGAAAGTAGATGACAGATTGAATTGTACATCCTTCTGTGTATTATTTACTTGATGGGATAATTATCTTTTATTGTTATAATAAGTATTTTTACTACGTAACTAGCTAGTAGCCGTGACTTTGTTCAGGTGAATACGCGTTTTAAGTTTTAAGAGCTATTTTTATAGAAAGTTTAACCTTTATGAAAAAACATAAGCTTTTCAAGTTTATAAAATTCGTTTTGGGGTGTAAGGGGTGTCGAATAACATCTTAAAACTTGAGACACCCAAGCCAACCTCACCTGCACGTGGTGCACCCTGCTGATCAACGAACGAGGCAATGGCGATAGCGGGGTGGTAGGGTTTTACAGCCCGACTGGGTCGCAACCACCATGTACATGGCGAAAAAGCCCGTCATAGTGACTCGCTTCTGCGCGTCGCGTTTTGGGATCAGCCTGTGCATATCCAGTACCGGATGACTTTCGTCATTATGGCCGGCATGACAGCGGCGAGCAGCGATGGATAATCTGTCTTTCGGTGGTCGCCACTGTTTTTGGATTGTATTATGCTTACCATCAGGCATAGTGCAGTCACATTGTCGTGCTTCAATAAAAAAATATTTGATATACGGAACCCCACATATTTGGCACTTTCATAAGCACTAGAGGGGTCTTTGATTTGCTTAGTTTTGATGACATAGGGGTTGGGGGGTCTGGATGGTGATTACGTCAGTAATATTTTTTAATTACTTTTTCGAATTTTTTGTAAATTTTATTTGTTACGTGTTAAAGTTTACGTAAACATGAGAGGGGGGCGGGAAAGAGCTTTGATTACTTTTGCTGACCAGGGAGTGATATTTGGGTACGTATTACTTGAACTCCCCCAACTACCTACCGATCAAGCCTATCAAATGACTTTAAATAACTGACCGCATACTAGCAGTAATGAGAATGTTAAGCAAGGAAACGAGTAAAGAAGATTCCTTACCATCGTATCAATATTGCTTCACGAAGGTTTGTTTGACTATTTGCTTCAAGAAGCCTACTGATATATTTTTGATCGACGATCTTACATCACTATGGATTAACCGCTTATTATATAGCAAATTTTAATGTTCAAAGTTCATTTCTGTTTCCTACTTCGTTCTTTATATTAAAACTCGTGGTTCTCTAATACCAGATATACAAACATTCAAAAATAATTAAGAAATCAGTTTTAAATAAAAAAAATTGGTGTGTATATTATCACCGTCAATTACATGTATGTATACATACAAATATATAACAATTTACAACATTTACAACCCTTTTTACAACCGAATAAGATGTAGAAGTCGTACGATTAAAGCTTCATCAGAATTAAAAAAAAATCAGATATGATAATATAGGTAGGTGCCTTTGTAATCAAATTCTCGGGGAAAATAATAAATATTTAAAATATGTTGCATTAAGAAATAGATAGATGGCGTTTAAAACAAATCTGATGGTTTCGTGACAACATGTACAATCAATCTTACTCATTACACAGATGTTTTGTTTTAATGGCACGGTTTTCTTTGCGAACTGACTACGCTATTGGCCTTGCAAGGCATTTACACGGACTACTGATTGCACGGATAGTGCACTGGTTTTAGCAGTTGACTCGCTGCTGTGGCGCGTCTTGTAGAACTTACGCTCAGGTGTGCCACAGGGCTCCATACTCGCGCCCACGCTCTTCAATCTGTTCATCAGTGACCTACCTCGGTCTCGGGGGGTCGAGGTAGGTTGTTACGCTGACGATACCGTTATTTACACTTCCGGCTGGCGGTCGGACTTTCTTAGGAAGCGCATCGAAAAAGCCGTTCATACTCTCGGTGAATGGTTTCGTTGATGGCACATAGAAGTTAATCTCGATAAGAGAGCCACAATACTCTTCGATCCCACGAAACGCGCTAATAAATTTGAGCCCATCAGGCTATACGGAATCGATATCCCTTGGGTCGAAGAGGTCAAATATCCGAGATATACATGTTACATTAGATAGACATTTAAAGTTCAATTCACATATAGACCGAGTGCGAAACAAAGCCGCTATGGTCTTGGGTCACCCCCATCCGTTGCTTTGTCATAAGAGTAAGATGTCCCTCAGACACAAGCTCACTTTGTATAAGACGTGTATCCGTCCCGTGATGACATATAGCTGCCCCGTTTTTGCGCATATGTCCAAAGATAACTTTCATAAGCTGCAGGTTCTCCAAAATCGTGTTTTACGTAAATTGACCGGTGCCCCGTGGTACTTCCGGAGAGTCGATCTCTATAGACCTCTAGAGATCCCTTCTATCTGGGGGTACGTAAAATCACTTACGACTAGTTATTTTGAAAAAGCTGCGAATCATCCCAGTCCGTTAGTAGTATCCGCCGCACGATACGAACCCGTACCGAACGCTGCGCATTATTATAGACGTCCGCGACGTATTTTAATCGACCTTTCTGATGAAATAACGACAGTGAACGATCAGTATCAGCCTGTCTCTCCAAACAGAGTGTGTTCACGCCCACGCCCGCGTAACCACAGATCACGCCGCCGTGGTCTGGGGGTAAATTTCGCTCCCGCACACCAGATTAGGCAACCCTCGGCAGTGGCTCAAGTCTAAGTTCGATCCCTCGGCAGGGAGCCCTTGAGTGTGTTGTTTGCGCGATACGGTGACACACAAATATACATAACTCTAAAGCACTACACGATCACTCTCACACCCGTGCACGCCTATACACTTACACCTTACGCCTTACACATGGAAGTGGAAGGGTTTTACTTTTTTTCCTTATCGAACTGGTAAATCTCTAATTTTCCGATAAAAAATATATGGAGGGGTTATTGAGGCGTGTATGCTTGGTACACATATGCGTCTCAACAACTCAAACATATATGAATAGTTAGCTAAGTTAGCTAAGATAGGTCGCGAGTTTGCATGTAACAGGCAACAGCCAAGCCGAGCTGTGCCGTGCACCCTTGAGCTGGTTGCCCAAATAAAATCGGCTGAGTGCCTTAAGCGCTCGCCTTAGTAGTCCGGTGAAGCTGTTAAGACCTTGCTAGGTCAATAGCGTAGTCAGTTCGAGAAAAAAAAATAGACCATGTTTTCTATATCAGGCTCCACACGGATGAAGTCGCGGGCACATCTAGTACAAAATAATTAAATATACTTTGCAAAACGAAATGAAAGTCGGAACCCATTATTAAAGTGGGATGTTATCTGATTGCGAATGTGTTCCCAGTCTGCAGACCGTGACGCTTGCCATCTCTAAGATCTTCACTTCCTCTGTGGTATATTATTATGGTATATATCTTTTTTTATTGCTTCATAAACCAGCGGCTGACCACAATCTCGTTCACAACAGTCACTCGGTGCGAGATAGAATCTTAAAAAGTGGATGGCCTATTAGGATTGTTAACTAATTATTATATAATATAATTCCACCGTCCCCAGTCCATCAAAGGACGACTAAACGCCGTGAGGGTTTCCACCCTTATCTGGTTGATATTTCCGTAACTCGTACACAGCGATTTGCTTCCACATTCGTTATACGTACGGCTGAGAAGTGGAATTCACTCTCGGCGTCTGCCTTCCCGACATCTTATAACTTGGAAGTCTTCAAAAGTAGAGTGAATAGACATCTAGTGAGTAAGCACGATACATCGTCGACATCATCACCACTTACCATCAGGTGAGTTAGCCTACCAACCTTTTTTATACTTTACATAGGTTTTAGCGTTTCACCACAATCTCGTCTACTGATAAATTACCATGTGATCTAAGATGGGAAACACACTAAACTTAGAGTTGTAATTTTAAGGATGATGCGACTTCAGAACGCGAGAAAAGTGAATAACTCACTTTAATAAGTGAACATTTGCAATGACCAAAACCCGACGAAAAATTTCGACACAGTATGATATAGACGTATTAGCAATTATGCTACTTGTCTATTAACAATAAATATAAAAAAGTAAATAGACTTAATATATTCAGATGATTTTATTAGTCACTGTGTTTCACATTAGGTTCCACGCGGACGGAGTCGTCATCAAAGCTAGTAAATAAGTAAATTGTAACGTGTTTGTAATGTGTCAAAAATATCTGTCTGTTTATTCTGGTTAATTTCCAAAACTGTTGGACTAATTTTAATTATATCAATATTAACATTATAAATTAAATTTAAAATTATATTTATTTTGAATATAGGTCATTTTTATTTTAGGACAAAAAGGATTTAGTGCAAATATAATAAACTAAAGAAGCAAGGTCCAGTATCGGGAGCACCTTTACGAGTGCATTAAACAACATTCTTTTGTTAAATTCCTCGCTGTTGGAGTAAAGTCGAATTCACATTAAAAGGAATCTTGTCTGTCTGTTATTATGTCTGCATGAAATTAAAAATCGGCTGAACCGAATTTAATGGATATTTTACACACAAGAATCAGATGCTATTCTCCAATTGGTAGGCTATAAAAATATCATTTTTTTATTATTTTATATATGTAAAAAATTAGTAATATTCAATCTCGAATGATTTTAATTTTTCTAGGGAATACCTATATAATTGCAATGATAAATTATAAAAATAATAATGATATTATGAATATAAAAAATGTTGTTCACTCTCAAACGATTTTGTATAATGGCACTAGATGTATTATCTGTTGGAAATGGTAGTGTATACAAATTAAAAAAAATGCGTAATAATAAAATTAATAATTGAAAGTGGAGACGCCAGCACAGCTAGTATGATATTAAATGAGTAATGGCAGTTTATTGTGGTTTAGAGTGATCAGAACGCAGCCATGTTGGCGCCCCCGCTGTCTCAGTTGCTAGGCAATGCGGCGCCAAGGCATCGACTCGCATCGTTGTGCACCCGCCTTCTTACATTAACAACTCACGAACGTGGAAACTTCTAGAAACGACACAGTTTTTATCGTCTTAATCTTATGTTGTAGGACTCTATATTTAGTAATATTGAAGTAGAACTTCTTTAGGCGCGACTAGGAGGTAACTGGACGACATTGCAACGGAAGTCCGTTTCGGGAATATGGCGTCACATTTTTCTAACATCCGGTTGTTAAATATTTTTGATTTTGTCAATAAATATTTTATAAAGAAATCAATCAAAAATTCTTGAAAAAAAAAATTATTATAAATATTAAATTGACTAATAAAATCATACAATAGAATTAATGATGTACATATGAGCGCGCGACCGTGCTGCTATTTGGTTTCAATGTAAGTAAATAGCAATTTAAATCAAAACTTTACTATCTATAGTGCCATAATGGATTTAATATGATAATTTAATGGGAATTTAAACGTTACACTTCAAAAAAACTACAATGAAAAGTTCTTGTGACGTTCCTAATTGGATCGTAACGTAATTTGAGACAATTTGTAAATATGATTCTATTATTGTATTAATAGTGTAAATAAAACATATTTAATATTAAAAATGTATTCATATCTAGTCAATTTAATTCTTTGGTCTTAATAACAACGTATTCAGAACTTAATATCTACTCGTTACATATAAATTTATGAGTTTTTAACATAACTACATAAGAATTTAATGACTGAATCGAAATAAATGTACTAAGGTTCATTATTTAGGTACGTTTAAGAAATGTAGAATTTAATTTTAACTCCCATTTTGTCTAGGGTTTTCAGGTATTTTTAGGTACACAAAATTTGTATAATTTTCATAAAACAGTTACAGGGAGTTGATTTTATTTGCTTACGATGTTATGTAATTAGAAAAGAATTACTGAGTAGATTCGTCACCATAACTAAATAATTATCTTAGTAATCGTCTTAGCTCATTTGTATACAGAAATGTATCACCTTGCTTAGTAGGTGGAACCGATGCAGTAGGGACCTCCCTCGGCAACGTCTCAAACTCGACCTCCAGAAGTTGAGGCCAAGAACACAGTGACAATGCATTTACTAGATAACATCATGCATCACGCTTCACCCCATACATACATACACACACAGTTGGTATGGTTGGCATATAAAGCCAATTAATCACTTCTTGTCTAACAGAGGTCGCAGCATAGAATAAACTCCCAGAGAAAGTTGTAACGGCTCCAACCATAAACTTTTTTAAGAATAGTCTGAACAAGGAAGATATATTCAAGCTATTTGATACGCACGCATCAGCTAATTAGCTGCTAGTGTGTTATACCAAACAATAATAATATAGGATGTATAAGGTGTCATTTTTTATTGTATTCGGTAAGTTAGTCTAAAAAAAATTGTCTGATTTGAAATAAATGTACGTATTCTTGTGGTACATATTAAAATGTCCATACCTTATCAACGTATTAATGTACAGTTAACTTAATTGACATTATTTATTTATCTCATTTCGTAATATTGCATGCAAAGCAATTTAGTTGATAATGTCTCGAGAGACAGCGTCGATGTACGTAGGTTCAAATCCTTGCAACTGAGTTGGAATTTATAGTGTCTTGAGAAACAACGTCAATGGACGTAGCTTCGAATCTTTGCAACTGAGTTGAAACTTCTGGTAAAGGAGAACATTATGATGAGGCCATAGTATAATGGTATGGTTTTTTCTAAGTCCCCCTGGCTAACTACTACCACACTTAAGTTGAAAATCTGTAGCCAGACTTCAGAACTAAACCCTCTAGTTTGGCGTGTTTACCATCTAGACCACATCATCAGTAATCATCAGAGGAAATTGTGGTCAAACGCTAAGACCTATAAAGCATAAAAAAGGCAATAATCCATCTTTTGGATCACTTGGACCCTTACAATAGTTGCTATTTCAGATGAGCGCCTTAAATACTCGTCCCAAAGTCCGGTGAAATTGCGAAGCCCCATTAGGATAACAACTTGTAATTAGTTTGAAAAATAAAGCAGCCACAGATATTATTTGTGTTGTAGTTGAACAGTTCACATTTTACAATAATTCCCCAGGAATAATCAAAGATGGACAATGTTACGCCATTCTTGATGATTTCATACTACTTGTATTACAAGCACCTTGTTTACTCACTAGCCTCGTACCATTATGCCAAGTGGTAAAGAACAAGTAAACAAATAGTAAAAATATACTGTCCATTATGGTCAACTGCAGCAGCAACACAATTCTTTTACAGTTCATCAAGGAGTGTAACACTCACTTCCCCTTGAGGGATCAATCATCTTAAGCCCTCAGTCGACAGTCGAGACCCTTAGGAGGACTAACTCCTGTCGGGGGAGCAGACATAGCGCCGGTAAGGTAGTTCTCCCCAAGAGCACTGCGAGCTTTTAGTTCGTACGAATCGGACATAACATATCCTCAGCTGCCCGGCGGGATGAGTATCTGCCAGAAATTTTCCCATGTAAAAAAAGACAATTACTCTTATGCTGTTCTGAGGATCCATTCTATATGATTCGTATAGTTTAGTTATATAGTATAGCTCTAGCATACTAGATAATTCTAGAAACCTTATTATTATGTTTGGTTAGAACTTGGTATGTGAAAATGACTAGCCAGCTAGCAGCAGATGATGCAAATTAGGACTTAATTTGTAAACACGAAGCCATTATTTGGATTTTGCTGCTTTCGGTCTATGTCACATTCTGAGGGGTCTTAACTGAACTTTAATACGTTGTGAATAACTTACATTCTAAAAGCTAAAAACGAAAGCTAAAAGCATGAGCACTGGCCCAAATATCTGAAGAGTTTTCCGTCGTTCCACAAAACTTATACGAGTTATACTTCTTAAAGAAACCGCAGGAAGTTAAGATATTTTCTATAACTTTTTTTTTGATTAACTATCATCCTTCAGATGGAAATCTGTTATGAGTCTCATGTCTCATATCATTGTGTTACGGAGCTGAATTTAAGTGCCATTTGTAGTCTTACAGAAAAATACCATTTTTGGCCAAATTCTTACTTAAGGTAGGATTAGTAGACTCCCTATTCTATGTTCCTCTCTCTATATTTATGTTAGCCAATATCATAAGGTATCTAATGCACAACAAACAAGGAGAGTTACAAGAAGAATCCTTATATTTAATTGGCAAGGCCTATGCTACTCCTATAATTAAAACGTGACGATTTTTAATGATATCATCCGCTATTTTACCTCGATTGGTGAAAAATGCTGACATTCTTTATTTATTGTCAAGCATATATGAATGATTAGTTACAATTTAAATTTTCATTCTCTGCTTCTACCACATCGAGCTTTATTTTGTTGCTTTTCTTCGTTAAAATAGGATCATAGGTTTAGGTGTGAATTTTTAATAATAGTACGGGTATATTAAATACACATAAAACTACTCTAAGATGGAATAAAAACTCAATATAGCCTCTTTCCCACGTCTATATACGCATGCGGTCGTAAAGTCGTCAAATTGGGCAAAGCCAGAAACGACCGAGTGCTCCCCGCCCCTCGCCCGTCCTACAGTTAGCCTCCCGCGACCACACAACGCCATTGTCCGCTGTCGCTCGACCAAGCAATTTACACTTGTGTGTGTGCGTATTTCATTGTGCTAAACGGGGCATTTTCGACATCTGTCGTATCGACAATTTAATTTTAATCTAGGTTTTTATAGTCAAATATTTAATTCATTCATTCGAACAATATATTGTCATAGTTAGCAGAGTTTCAAGTTTATTTGTTTCAGAAACACAGTCCGATTTCGAAACTAAACAGAGGTTATTTCAAATCACAAAAAGTATACAATAAAAAATACATCCAAAACGAATCCATATAAAACATGTAATTTTGTATAAAACAGTAAACTATTTTAACGAGAGTAAAGTTACAAAAATCAAGTAGTAAGGATATAAAATATTTTGAATCGGTATAATAGATATAAAGATTATAATTAAATTATAATATATTGTTCTTATGCTTTATTTAATCCACAAATATTCGATATTCACAAACGTATACACAAATAGTTGAAAAAATATAAAATACAAGCTGACCCGGCCACTCCTTGCTGTCGCTCAGTTCTTACATGTAGAAATAAAATTATGATAAACTATTTTCAAAATTAAAACATGGCGCCACCTCTAAGACATCGATAAATGTCGGTCCTACGGTTTTCTGTTATCAAACTAATTTAAAGCGCCGTCTGTTCGAAACTGATGAAACTTACAGTCAATAACAATAATCAACATTGGTAATCATTTCATTTGTAATAAAAAATGTTGAGGCCATTAATCGAAATAAATGCCATCTCTCATGGAGATCATGAGTAATTTCGGAGTTCATCGTGGACGAAACTCATAACGCTGGAATTTTGTATATTAACATCATCATGTATATATTTGAAATATTAATTGTCATTTAATACTCGACAGTGATTAAATAAAACATCTATGTATTAATACGTGAAGCAAAATCTTTGTCCCCTTTTTAAGCGAATTGCGCGAACGGATAAACGTGAAATTTGGCATAATTAAAGCTATTTGATTTTTAATATAAAATGCATTAGAAGTACCTTAAATTACTCAAAATAAACATTACACACACTACTGCTTGGATGACAGAAAAGGTATACACACATGTAAATAAAAAATACGTTTTGCCACCCTTCCTTTTGTTTTCTTGTGTTTTCACTCTCATCGGGCTATTCTGTTTCCCATTCATTTTACGTTCCAATTAACCCTTCTACATCCTACATTCAATATTTTGAATCTGGCTTACATTCCATACCTTACATGCCCTTTGAAATTAACTGGTCAAACTGTGGGGTAATTTTACAATAACATAATATGAAAATTCATAGTATATATTAATAATTAATGAAATTATTAATTGATAAATAATACATCTTTAGAAAATTTATGAAACCACTGAAATAATTATTATTCTCTTTGGTCTTATTGAATGTCAAACTATATTATGGTCGAATTTCGACGACTAGGCGACCACTAGTTGTAAATATTTTATTCGAAAGCGTTCACTGTCGGTACCGCTATGCGAGTCGAATGGCGCAGCTCCCTGTTACCCTGTCTCATCGCCGCGTCGGCCGTGGGAACCTACCGAGTTCCGCGAGATTAATCCATCGGACGCCGTCGCTTTTCTCTACTTTGCATGCTTTATTTATGTCTCCGAAGGCTTTTTACTTCACATACCCTTGTTACGATGTGCTCCGTAGTATTTTAAAAATAAAACCATGGAAATTGATAACAATTGTGGAATGTTGTGAAGTTTGTTACGTCTTATCTTTAGTTTCTAAGAAAATCAATCAAAGGGATATTTTTAAATCAAGATTGTATTGTTTTTATATTTATAAAGCTTCGGCCCGCGGTTTCACACGGCATAATTTTTGAAATTGAAATTATTGTTCTGTTAGGTAAGCTTTATAAAGTCATAATATCTAAAAAAATATGAAAGTTATACATTGTACTTATAACAAAAAACCAATCTTTTAATCATGTGTATATAAATAAATTTATCTTTTTGTTACCTCTAATCTTTGGAATGGTTAGACCAATTTTGATGAGACTAGCAGATAAGGATATGATATAAGGCGTAACATAGACTATTTCTATTTTATAAAAAAAGGTTTCCGCACAAATGTTCTGCACTAAATGTAGCGTTCAGTACAGCGTGGGCTCAATGCGTAAATGTACACTGAATAATATTTGTTTTATACATTCTACTCGGATGAAGTAAAGGAAATGTTATGGAAAGAAATTTTAAATATTAAAGGATGACATAACTCACCTCGTGCCTGATACCGTATGATAATGATAAACACATAATTGTAGTTATTTGTATCTCGGTTCACATGTACCGGAATGAAACAATCGGCACTCCATAATATTTCAACCGCTTGCTATTTAAAGTCAGCGCTTACACCGTAGAAGCGAATATTGCATTCCCGGCATACCGTTTGTTTCGGTCCAAAGCGTAAGTGATTCGCGTTTTTTTATATATTTGTTATTTTGTGAAAAAAAAGTCGTTACCGCTAGAAATATCCACTTTTTTACAGTCAAATATGATATCTCGCTAGACATATAGGTGCTTATATAGATATGCCTCCAAAATCACCCACTTTTAATGAGCTTTTAAAAAGAGCGGAAAATCGTGTAATTGCTTTTTCAATATTCAATGATGATTTAATAAAAATATAGTTTTAATATTGAAAATTGAATGTTGTATTGGAAACGTGGAAATTAATACAAAGGTAATTTCTTATTGAATAAGTAAAGTTGTGAAACTTTGTTACGCATGATTACCTAAAAAGTATTGTTTGTAAAACAAGCATATATAGTATATGTATGTATAAAAATGTCCTAAAGTTAACAAAAACGCAAATAAGTATTTGATTCTTTAAATTATTTTTTTTTCGAAACGTCTACGCTATTGACCCAGGAAAGTCTTAACAGCTTCACCGGACCACTAAGGCGAATGCTTAAGGCACTCAGCCGATTTTATTTTGGCAACCAGCTCAAGGGTGCACGGCACATCTCGGCTTGGCTGTTGCCTGTTGCATGCAAAATCGTGACCTATCTTAGCTAACCTAGCTAACTATTCATATATGTATGACTTGTTGAAACGTATATGTGTACCAAGCATACACGCCTCAACAACTCCCCCATATATTTATTATCGAAAAATTGAGAGTTTTTCAGTTCGATAAGGGAAAAAGTAAACCCTTCCACTTTCATGTGTAATCGTGTAGGCGTGTACGTGTGTGGGGGTGATCGTGTATTCGGGGGTGATCGTGTAGTTACTTAAAAAAACCTTGTTGCACTCTGAAGCACTGCTACGAATACACTAAACTCATACGATTTGATGCTTGTACTGCAAGCTATTTTATATACTAAATATTGTATAATAATTTACCTTTTTTCATTTTACAACATTACATTGACAGATGTAGCGAAACAGTACGCTTGTGTACGAATAATCGTACCTATTTACTTAGTAAGCAATACTAATTCATAAGTAATATATTTTAACGACAATAAAGTAATGAACATTAAGCACTCGGTGGGTTCGGTTATTTCTTTTCGCTGATTCGTCTATAATTTAAAATATCATTTTCTATAAATTATTACTATCAACTATCAACAACAAATTATCACAATACTGTAAGGCAGCCTATGACTAGTGTAAATACTTCTTAGCTAACGAGAACAGAGGTAGAAGCAAAAGCTAATGTTATATTAAATCGCTCGCCGCTTGTATTTTGGACCGGTACAAGAAAGGACCGATGTGAGAATTTGCATCGAATAGAGTTGGGACTCGACGACTCAGCCTCTGGGATATGCTCCCGCAGTACATTTTGCTTTGTTTTTTAATACTCTTCAACTGCCTGCGATATACGTGATTGTTATAAATTAAAATCTTTTATTTAATTACTATTTAAAATTTATTTTTTTATTCAAAGTTTGATAAAAATTATTGTATCTTATAGGTAATAATTAGAAAGTGTCTCACAATGAATTTAGTGTCCTAACAAAGTGAATGGAGCGTTTATAAATTATAATGGGTGATTTATTTATTTTTTTACATAGTTTAACAGATATACCTATATGGCGTAAATAAAATATTTTAAGTCTATTATATATAATAGGAATGTAAGTCTAACGTGTCTGTTCTTTTAGAATTTTGTAAAAAAAATGTTGCCGCTGTCTAGGAATAAGTAATGAAATACATTTCAATCAATTTTGGAATAAACACTGCGTTCATGATACAACCTCTTAAAAATTACAAAGCACATATTCGATTAACGTTTAGTCTTAGTTTCATACAAATCGGTTTCATATATACAAAGTTATTGTTATTTTAATGACGGCGTGACTTAAGCAGGAGAGAAAAGTGGATAAGTAAATGGACTTAACACATTCAGATGATTTTTTAGTGACAGTTTTGTAAATTGGACGAAGTCGAGGATATAGCTAGTGTAAAATAATAAGAAAATATATATATTTTCTTATTATTAACCTAATAGTAAATAATAAAACTATCCAGTCATTCCAACCTCTCACAAAAAGGCTTCAAAGTAGCACACAATTCTTTCCACTCACCAGCAAACAAGTCCTCTAGTGGGAACTATATCAAAACTTGATTAACATGTCAAAGTAATAGAATGAGGGGTGAGAAGCAATGTGCTACTGTTCTGTACGACATACCAGTATGCTAAATAATTCATCTCGACGTACAGCTATATAAATATTAGGCAAATAAAGCCGACATAACTTTGACCGATTTGTGTAATTTTTACGGCTGTATTCGGCTTTAAATAAATGCCGAAAGCATGTTTCAATCATTTACCAATGCTGAAGAAAAGGCCTTGTAAGACGACGTGATCATCAGCTTCAAGCATAGATTAAATAAACAACCAGTTACTTTTAATAAAGAGTGTTAAGAATCACAAAACGACACGTCCGGGTACAACGATTACACTGTAAGAGATGTGTCACTGAATTTGGACGTTTCTAGCTTTGTCGGAAGTCACGTACTTTGTCTACCGCATTGGTGTGAATTGATCATTTTTAAATGTCATTTTTTATTACATTTCTTATTAAACCATGTTCAAAGCGCGTTGCGCGGTGCCCTGAGCCTGAATAATAAAGTTTACTTCTAAGTATTTAAAAGAGAGCTTTTGGCGACATCTTGGTATGTCATGTATTAGTTTTTTAGAATTTTGTATTTTATTCATAATCTTGTATTATTTCACTCTATATTTTGTAATATTGATGATATTCTATAGGAAGTTAAAAAAAAAAGATAAATCGGATGGTAAAAAATTACAATGAAATGTACTAAAATTAAGAAATATACATATGGATTTATAAGAAACATTATAAAGCAAATTGTTATAGTAATTGCCAGGATATAGTAAATGTATTTAATGTATCGGGACCCTCACACATCAAGTGTATCATCCACCGAAGTAAGCATACATAGACAGCCTGCGTATAAACGCATTGCAAACACATTGTTGTGTTACAATTAAAAAAACTTAATTAGACTAAGTAGACCAAGTGAAGGAGTGCAAATTAACCGTAAATTATAATCAGAGCTCGTTATATGTGTATGCGCAAAGGCTGTGGTGTAGAGGTGAGGACCGCGGAGGGGCAGCTCTGGCGGACCACCGCACACGCGGCCGCCCGCTCAGTAATCCGAGTGCGAACGCTGCTTTGTACTGGAGCATTTATTAATGTGCATTTTAGATAATATCTGAGAAATTATTGAATTTCACATTCTCGCTCTTATCTCACGTAAGTAGGATCACAGCAACATGACTTTCTTTACTCGTCTTTATCAGTTGTTACATCAAAATTTCAATGTTTTATAAACATATTAAAAAACGCCCGATTTTTAAACATTCTTTATTGATCTTCCGCTCCTATTGATCTTAGCGTGATGATATATAACCTATAACCGTCCACAATAAGTGAGTTGTAATGTCATAAACTCTCAAACTTAACCTCTTCATAATATTAGAATATATCTTAATATATTCTATATTGTGCGTGTACACCGACAGTCACTATAATTATGTCAATTTATAAAAACACCTATGTAGCTATACATATACTGTCAAACTTTTTTAAAACTCCTCAGGACTACGGTTATGTTGGATAGTAAATGATGTAATAAATATCGCAAAAAAATCATCATCGACAATTCAAAAAAAATACATAATAAGTTTAGTTCTTGTCATTACAATACCTGCTTCTCAATGCCTTAAAACTAGGCTATGCTGTAATAATTCTTGGACATGGTTGATTCCTTTTGTAATGTAATTTAAGTTAAACAATCAGCTGTTGTTAGTGTTTAGTTACTTTTCCCTTAAGTTATTCTTCTGCGATGGCTCAAATATACTGGGAAAGAATGCGTTCTCCAATAAATGCTGTTATGTAAGAGAGTATCGTGTTAGGCTTATTACGGAAATTGGGTACCTTTAGTGCAGCTACCGAAATATATAGCTTGATGGCAGATTTTCAACCTGATAGTGTAGTTTACAATGCCCATTACAACGTTTTCCTATACAAAAATATCAAGTTCTTGTAAAATAGTGAAAGGTTTTTTATTACATCGTTTCCTAAATATATCTACAGAACATACTGTAGTATAGGTCACTTCACGAATAAAGGCCCATTCGTATCTTTTTTTCATATTATTTATTTCGACCGCGGCGGCGGTGTGCCTCCAAAATTGAGTTGTATGGCTTACGCGGATAATTTTTTTAATGTTGTTAATTTTTTTTTTCATCTTTTCCTTTTTTACAGACTCCCCGGCGGTCGGTAATCATTATGTGTTTACTTATTAACTTTACAAAACAGTTATTTTATAAAATCGTTTCGACTCTGACAATAATTATTTAATATGGACTACCCAATGTTTGTGGTGTCACCCATATACGAAATTCGTTTAAGATTCAAGCCATATAAACTATGGAGGCAATATTTTATAATGCGGCCAAATTGAGAAATTGATAATTATATCGAAGCTCACACGTTCATAATATGTTTTAATTCGTCCAATTAATATAAGCGCGAATTAAATACTGTGCCGGGACCAACAGGAGGCAAATATAAACGAGTTTATCATTAGATATACTAGGTGTATATTTTGTTTTATATTTGATAACATTAGTGAAGGGGGAAAAACGCTAGCGTCAGCAATATTTCGTTTTTTTTTTTATAATAGGAGACGTCCAATCAATTGCAGGCGGAAGTGCAAACTGCAAAGTACCATCCATTATAATATCTAATCTTAGAAAAGGTTTTATAAACAGAGTTTTCTAATATAGTATAGATCAGGGCTTCTTAAACTTTTGTCATTCACGACCCCATTTATGATTGCGAATTTCTTGACGACTCCATACAAATATAAAAGAAAAATAAATTAATATTTTTGATGATTTATTTATTAAGTAACTATATACATATACATAAGAAAATATATAGTTTTAGAATTCGTTTTAAAACCTTCAAGCTCAAAACCTTCAACATTCAAATCTCTCGCGACCGCAGAATTTTGCTACGTGAACCTATTTGGGGTCGCGACCCATAATTTAAGAAGCCCTGGTATAGATAGATCTTTCTAGTATAGTAATGTCACCACATGCGTGAGGGCTAACCCGTAATACTGCCCCTTTTAGTTTGTAACTAGCCGGAAAGCCTTGAACTATTGATGTATTTGATTATAAGCCGCTAAAATCGTAAAATCTATAAAGCGAGTAATCGGATAGTATAATTGCACCTGAAAAATTACAGACACACTGATATAGTGAAATTTTTGAGTTAAATTTAAATGAATGAAATTCCTACAAAAATCAATTAATTAATATCAAATAAACGATTTTTTACGCAGGTGTACTAGCGATCGCCCGTTACTTCCTCTACGCTCGTATTACAACTAAATAATACAACATATAAATACCCGCAACTCCGACTGCGCTGTTTATTATCGAAACAATATATTTTGTGTTGCGAGGAAAAGAAAATACATAAAAATATGAAAGCTAAACTTCACTTGCTTACAAAAATTCTTTGTCGATAATACTATTGGTTTACTCCATCGGTCCAGCCCATGCGCACCACACCGCTTGCCCTATTTTTTCACGGCAAGAAATCAAACGTCGTTGAACACGTGACCTTTATAAAAAATCGTAGTTTCTTAATATCAAAACTTTAATAATTTGATGAAAAGACGAAGGAAGATATCGTGATATTATTTTTGAGATAACGACTAGTTTTAGGAAAAAAAAAAGAAAATATATTTATTGTAGTAAATACGGATAATACAATGTTGAAAAAAAAATAGTCTTAGAAAGATTTGAATAACATGAAATAAATAAAAGAAATGAAACATGACAAGATTTTGAAATATGCTATTGCTACAATGGCGTATAATTCAGCATTTGCTGATAGCCACCTTTGCACGTGAGCCCATCGCTGATTTTCAATTGTGGCCAAGTGGGTTTATACACTATAATAATTAGAACAATATAACACTATAAATGTGAATTTTATAATATATAATATGTGTCGCAAAATCTTATACATATATGGTTTCGTGTGATATGCGTCTAAAGCAGTGTATATCTTGGCATGGTAATTGTTATGTTTGTTGATAGTTGCTCGTAACAAACGCAGCACTAACCAAAAGCCTAAAAAAAAATCTTAAAACAAATACGTCCAGTGACTGGTTACATTAAAATATATGTGATGGCGTTAATCCTGAATTCTCAGAGAAAATGTCGACGCAAATTCGGTCTCGTCGTTCCGTTTTTAATCAAAATAATTAACCACACGAATGATTTATTACCTTCTGGGGGAGCTTAATGTGGTGGGGACGGTATGAGAGTACCGCCAACGATGCGCGGTACAGTTAGGTCACAAATATATTCAGTATAGGTAGGTACTTCTACTGACCGACTGAGACTTCCTCCGTGTTAAATTATAATTCAAACTTAACAACAAAATACAGCCTAACGCCACCTAGCATCGAGTCATAGTAAAATGGATGACATAACAATCTTCTCCATGTACTTAGATGTGACACTCATCGGTATTAGGTTTATTTGTTTTTTTTTTTGTATACATTCGTTTCATTTAAGCAAATAAATGTATTCTGTATTTAAACTACTGCATTTCTAACTTTTTCGCACGTAGCTATTTCTAATCCTGTCTGGTTTTAGCTATGATCCTACTCTTAAAAGTCTAGCGGTTTCTATTTATTGTGGCTGATTGGCTTCGGTTCATTGGACTAATCAATTCGAAAAGAAAAAATGTTTCGATGAGCATTATAACATAACCAATAATGAGTCATTTTGAATGAATATACAAAACAAAAATTTTCTCCAAATTTCTGTGTGCACGTACTTACTAGTTAAATTGTTAACTAAAATAATAAGTATGTATACAATCACAAATGATTTCCTTGAAATCCTTAAAAACTATATTTATTGTGGTTATGACAGCGATTTATTTACATCAATAGTTGTTGATCACTGTCTAGAAAATTGCTGTGTCATAAAAATTACCTAAGTACATAAATAAAAGGCGATAGAAGTAGTGAAAACTGGATTAAAAAGGAAAGATGTTGCGGCTCGGTTTGTAATACAAGAAAGTACATTATCACTTATAATTAAAAAAGAAGCCGAACTCTGGAAGAAACGAGAATCGGGCGAAAGTCTTTTAAAAGGACGATAAATTGTTAAATAGCATATTTTGGAGCAATGTTTGTTTACGTGGTCTAAACAGTGTCGAAACCAAAGCATCAGTATTGGCGGACCTATATAGTGAAAGAAAAAGTTGAAGAGTTCGCCAATTCACATAAAATTCATAATTTTGTATCTAGCAAAGGCTGATTATAAGGCTTCAAACAGACTGATTTAGTCTATAAGAAAATGTGCGGCGAAAATGCAAGCGTAACATAAACCCTTGATAAATTAAAAACTCTATAACTTAAGATTTTGTTTGGACTTTTGCTTAACGAGGTTCTACTGTGTTAAATCAAATAAATAGATATAAAATCAGCAGTGTATCGATTTTATTATCGCTTTGTAATACTGTTATAGTTAGCTATCTCTATGTCATATTGATAGGTAGGGAAATATTTTGACAATAACATTTCTTGCGCGACTATTTTGTATCTGTTCTTTAAAAATAATTTGTTGAATATGTATTTTGGAACTCGTATAATATGTTAGAAACATAATTAATTATTTAAACGTTAGTATTAATCTTGAAAGAAAGAATAAACATACAGTGCCATCTAACGGTCAAAATTATAACATAAAGTTAGGGTTTGAAATATACAACACTCATTGGTTACAAACAGTAAATATTCCTTCTCAATGTAGCCTTTTTCTTATTGTGTCACATATTATGTAGGTTTTAATATTCGTTTATAGGTATATTTATGAATAAAATGTTTAAAAGGAACATTTAAATATACACCATTCAGCGCCATCTAGCGACGAGCAGCGGCTTTGTGTCCACATAAATAATCCTTACATTATTATTATGGTTTGGTAGCAAAAAGCGGGGCCAACGTAACACTCACGGTAACACTACCGTCTATTTCTAAAATAAGGACGCACAAGCTATATATAAACGACGCGATCAAAGAGGGTGTTACGAGCACACGGAAGCATTGGATTGCATATAGATATTTTATCGAGTCGACACCCTAACGGCCTATTAGAATTTAGAGTTCAGTTCTACATGTTAACAAACCAAAAGAATAAAAATATATGAGACGTGAACTACAAAGAAAAATGCATATTTTTTCACAGAAAAATTATTGGATGTATTTCGATTTTTTTAATTACGTCATAGACATCTAAAAAAAGTGGGGCTAGCTGTGTGATGAGCACACGCATCAGACTGGAAGTGATCGGACAAAATAATTTACACATAAATTTTGTAAGCAAAGTATGATTTGGTTTTATATTTTTTTATATCTCTCATATATATATAGAACAATTTGTAACAGTGTAGACGAAGTAAGATTTACCATCGTGTTTTGTAATTTTGGTATATTATTAAAAGAATGTATTTATTATATTTTCTCATTCAAAATAATTTGTAGTTGGTTTGGTTACAGTTTATAAAATTCTGGATGTTCAACAAATTTAAAATATTTATCTACTTCGTTTTAGGTTATATTTTAGGTTACTCATAAAGTTAATAATCGATAAACATAGAAATAAGCGCTTCTAATTTACTAAATAGTCTAGTTTAGCATCTACGACTGATTATAGTCTACTGAAAACTGATATGAATTCTCTTTTTATTGAATAAAATTTAATACTTTGTACTATACCAATCACCCAGAGAAACATTAAAACTACGGACAGCTTCTTTGATAGAAAGAATCAAATTATATGGATGCTTGACACAGTAATGTAAACACAGGATTATTGGAATAAGTAAAATGCTACAAATAATACGATGGGACTTGAAATTACTGAAAAAATAAATAGCAATGTTAGCACTACAGACACTAGTGCTGCAATTTATGTAATGGAAGTTATTAAATACAAGCTGTGCCCGCTACTTCGATCGCGTGAAACTTTTTTGTAAAAATTCAGGGATTCATGAAGTCATTTGAATGTGTTAAGTCCATTTATCTGTCTCTTGTACGTAAATCGCAATGCCATTAAAAATGTTGATACACAGAACCGATTTGAATGCAACAAAGACTAAATGTTACTGGAAGATATGCTTTACGATTTTCTTGAAAAGGTTTTATCATGAATACAGTACTTAAGCAGTGACGCGTCCTCATAAAAACAAATAAACATAATATTTATAAAATTGATTGAAATTTATCTTATTACTTATTCCTATCTAAATTTAAAAATTACAGACACGTAGATTTACACTCTTATTAGATATATAGATATAAACAGGAAAATGATACGGAACCATTTTTATTTTTATCGCTTCGTTAAAGTTCGATTTGACGTCGCGGCGGCTTGCCCTGGCATAGTTAGTCAACGGTCAGTTAATGGTCGTATTGGCTCGGTTTAATATCGCTTGATCTTAATTTATAAGAGTATGAATTTTAAAAGACTTTGAGTGCATTGAGTAATTTTAATAACAGCATTGTAAATTATCCAACACATTAATTTCGATATTGCAATGATTATAATGTATTATATAGTTGCTGTTTGTTGTGTATGGAATAGGACTTTATAAAATTAATCAATAAAAGAGTTTTCATTTTAACGTTTGTAGACAGTTCTTATATTTTTTCTTTCCTTTTTTAAATAAAAGACGATTCTTGGACATTTAATGACACTAATAATTAAGTAAACATAAACACTGAAGTTAAATTACAAGGTTCTGTGCTCTCTATCGTCGAACTTAAGTATTAAAAGAAATTTTGTTATTGTAACATAAAAAAGCTTATGAATGTACATAAAATTCACTAGATGGCGCTGTATTAAATTCCTTTTAATCCTTAAACAATATAGTACTGATTTACTAAGAGTCACGATAGATGGCAGTACCGTATATAAATAATTCAATTGCATATTTATATTTCATAATTTATGAACGCGACTATGATATAATTATATTAGCTTTACCTTAAATTTATATATTTTAACAATCGTACGAATAAAAAAAGCTTTATATAAGAAAAATGCTTCATATGAGTTTTGTGTATTTTTTTTTCGAACTGACTATGCTATTGGCCTTACTAGGCCTTCACAGCTTCACCGGACTAATAATTTTTGTGTTATAACATATCGCTTTGAGAACAAAGATATTAAAAATTGGAGTCATATTATCTTGATATAAATTTTTTCTTTTTTGTATTAATGGGAGCATCCCGATGATTTTTTTCTTTATAGATCTTCTACTTAGATTACATTGTTGTCTTATTCTAGACTGTGCTTTATTAAATTTTATAACCATAATTTTGGAAACACAGTTTTTTCACATAAAACAAATCTGATGAACAGCTCTTAAAATGTGGCAGACGTGTTGTTATAGGATCTGTTCATTTAGAACTTGTAGTTTTTTGAGTATTAGAATAAAATAAAATATTGTATGATATATTAGGTTGTCCAAAATGATTTAAGTAAATTTATAGTTATCCACAAATTTAATTTATGTTTTTAAATATTGTTACATGAAATAATAAATAATGATATGAAAATGTTTGTAAAATTTATATTGTATGCCAATAAATCTGATCCCCACACAAGTATTTTAGAGATAGCTAGCTGCTCGTCGATTGGTTTACGACGGTCCCAATCAAGCGGCGTCTCGTTGGCTAACTGCCGCTCTCTGAAGAGCCCTATAAAAGTGGGTTACTTCAGCAGTGATTATACTTAATCTTAGTTTTAACGAAAGTTTGTTTTAAAGAGACAAATACTAAAAAAGTATCTAATAGAAGAAGACCTATTAATATTTAGTAAGGGCTGTTCTATATATATATATATTTTAATGTCATTACAGGCAAACGAATAGGTGGGTCATCTGATGTTAAGTGATCACCGCCGTCCATAGACACTAGCAACACCAGGGGAGTCGTAAGTGCGTTGCTAGCTTGTGCTGGGCGAGGAGGGAATAGGTAATAAGGGAGGGGAGAGGAGGAGGGGAGGGGAGAGGGAGGAGGGGAGATGGACTTCCAGTGCTCTCACTGAACAAACGAAAAGCAATAATGCAAGCACTGTTACTTCACGTCGATTTTCTGTGAGAGAGTGGTACTACCCCGGGCGGACCAACCCATTCATGCTGAATTCAGTAATAATTTCAGCGTAGCTCTACCATCTATGTTAAGCTTCTAATATGAAGCGAAACTTCTCTAGCGATAAAAAACTTAACAGCTCGCAATAAAGTAACTGCTTAGTATTATACAAAACGTATAATTTATCTCCGAATCAGGATAAAAAATACGGAAATAAGGAAACGAACCAGGTTTTTATATTGCCATGGCCGTAGGTCAAGCACTGGTAGGTGATCAAAGCAGTGCTGAAAAGGAGACAATGAACTAGTCATAGAAGCGTAAACAGATCGCTGACGATATGGGCTGACATCTTAGCGAAGCCGGCAGGAATAATTTGGATGAGGACTGTCTTATACAGTTTTTTTTTCTCGAATTGACTACGCCTTTGACCTAGCAAGGTTTTAACGGCTTCACCAGACTAGATGGGAATGAGCGGCAATTCATGTACATAATATTCTGTTGATTCTGACTGATAAGAAAGATGAGTTATGCTACTATATTTTTTTTTTGTCTTATACTATACTTATGCCCATTGTTTTTGGATCAGACATATTACGTTTAGTACACAATTTACATTTTTACACTAACCTAAAATTATATCTTGAAAACACACATTTTCAATACTTTTAACTTTTCTTAAGGTTTGGTATTATAGTTGTAACGAATTTTTGCTCAGTAATAAATGTTTACACATTAATTCATATCCACCTACTAGGAATTCATTATGTTTGGTTTACTTTTACTGATAAATTTTCTTTTAATACTCAGAATACCGTTCTAATTTAATATGTTTATTAAAATCATACTATTGACTCTGCTCTGCTCATTGTCTCTATTTTTGATTGTAATTACTAGGGATTTAATGATTATACTATTGATTCGTATTAGATACATATAATTGAGTTTGATTGAGAGAGATGTCTTAAAAAGAGGCCTATGGTCTTCACTAGACATTCTCATGTAGAATTTTCAGACTGTTCATGTCTCTACAGATATTTTGTAAATATGTATGTTTTTATGCCAAAAAGGCAGCAATCAGGCTGATGGCCCACCTGATGGTAAGTGGTTACCGTCGCTTACGAACAACTGCAACACCAAGGGCATCGCTGTTATGTTGCTGACCTTGAAAAGCGCGTTTTAGTCCCTACTCGAAGAGCCCCATATCATAGCCCTGAGAAAAAACCGTGCCGGGCAACCCATTCCACAACGTCAGAGTACGCATGAGGAAGGTTCGAGAGAACCTCACGGTAGTCGCCATTTTGCTAGCTTTTAAGGTGTGTGGATGAGCAGCCAACCAGCGGCGGGAGGTGCGAGTTTGAAAGGGTGAAGAGGGCACCATATTAAACAGTTCCTCAGAGCACTCTCCATTATACACGCGGTAGTGCATACATAGACAGCCAATGTCTCTACGAAGTTCTAACGTCTCTAGTCCACGTGTTAAATCGGGACCTTCAACAATACGAATAGCTCGCCTTTGCACTGAATCAAAAGGAGAAAGCTGGTAGGCAGGAGTACCAGCCCAGATGTGTGAGCAGTACTCCATATGAGGACGTACCTGTGCTTTGTAGAGCACAAGCCGTTGTCTTGATGTGAAGTACTGCTTGGACTGGTTGAGAATAACAAGTTTTTTAGATGCCAACTTGGCTTTCCTTTCCAAATAACTCAGGAATTGTACATCGCTAGATATGTTGACGCCAAGGATCCCGATAGTATCACAAATGTTTACGAAAGGTTTCTGGACTTGGTGCTATGGCGAATGGGTTTTTTTTCGTGGAAAATGCACATACTTGCGTCTTAGAGGGATTGAATTGGATAAGATTCGCCTCTCCCCTATCAGAGGCCCTATGCAGCGATCTTTCAACCTCAGACACAAGGTTGGTCCGATTTTGCTCCACAAGGATCTGAGAAATATTTGCAAGACCCGAGTATACGGCATCTCCTGTGCTGTCGTCTCCATAGCAATGAATATTAGGAATATCCAATAGATCATTGATATGCAGAACGAAAAGTGTAGGAGATAACACAGAGCCTTGTGGGACACCAGCATTAATTGCCAAAGCATCAGAGGTGTGTATATAGTTGTATTAATGTACCTGCTGTTTTAATAATAATATTCGATCGATTCTGATCGTCTGGATGATAAAATAATAAACATAGCGTTGTTCATAATGATGTCACACTTGTAATACCCTTTAAGTTGCAGTTTCCTAAATATATACAAATGTATGTACATATTTTTTGTAAAATATATATCATGAATATATAAACCAGATCAAATTTCTTGCCGGTTTTTTGCGATGAGTGGGTTGTTTTCCAAATCAGTGGTAGCTTTGACGTTCATAATCGTCTTCTCAACTCCTCAAATTGAATAGAATATTTTTGATTTTGATCTTATAACATAATTTAAAAAAGAATTTAGTGGGTGAAATATCTTAACCGAGGATTAACGAGGATAAATGTAACCCGCCTATCAAAATCCGTAGCTCAATATTGGTTAATAAAGTAATAATAATGAAAACTTGGCGTCGAACCCAACACCATAATGCGGTGTTCTTCCTATTAAAAACATGCGACAATTTACTGCGTACGCTGGAATGCTTTCTTGAAATTTACTGTAGGTAATATATTCACGTCGCAGGCAAAGTGTAAATTTTTAAAAAAATAAAAATATCACAGGATTATTACTTCGTGTTTTGACAATACTATGAAACATATATATATAACTATGAAACAAAATGAAGAGATATTATTATTTAATTTTTAATATTGTAAAGTTTAAATGAATTGACAGAGTTACAAATTTTTTGTACCAATTGAGTACTGAAATGGTCGATTGCGGCAATTTGCGAGTGTTTTTAAATATTTTCCGATATAGAACTAATCACAGATTTTGTTTCAGTAGGTAGGTAAATAAAAAAAAAAATAATGAACAGCTATAATTCAATAAAAATGAATAACCCGTCAGCACTTTCTTTTATCATTTTTAGCGGGTATTATCTACACCTACCTAAACGACAATCTTGCATCACAAATACTTGTAGCCTTCTAGAGTCAATCAATCATAGTCTAACAGTACTGAAAAATTTTATACTATAATCAAATTTTAGAGTCGTCGACACCGAAAATATTGGTTAAAATTGGTTGCAAATGTTATAAGGAGTGTATCGGAATACAATAAGACGATTAAAAAAATAGTTGTCAATCTGAAAATAATTGAAAAAGCTCCAAAATTTTTACACTCGTTTCCATGAGGTTTTCATCTTTGACCAAGCACAGTTTTCGGTTAATATGAGTTTTATTTCATGAAAATCTGCTTACGGAAAATATCTTAATTCAACCATCTGAATTTGTTTCGCTTATTGTAGTTTATAAAGAACTCAAATTGTTTTAAGTGCTACATCTTGTCAGGGATACGGAAAAGGACAGACTTTATCTGTTAGTATTAAAAATGGAATGTTCCCTAGGAATTTTATTTATTTTAGGGTCGTCAACATGACAATACACTAGCAAATATATAAAAGGACTATTGTGATACTTATAAACGTAGTCATATTTAGAGACAACCACGGCATGCTCCAACAATACCTTAAAGATAAATAAATGCCAATTTTAGACTCTTCTAATCATGTTTGAACTTTTTTTTTGTATTAAACTCAGCTACATTCAGAGCGGTCAAAAAGATTTACGAACGATGACAGTGGTTTTTATTTGAAATATCGAAATTGATCATACTGCCTACAACGTAAACACTGTGTCCCTCATTTCGGCGTCTTGGAAAACGGGTGCCAAGGTTTACACGATAAACAATAAAAAAATAAAAACAATTTGGTTTTATCTTGTTTTCGGTGTTCGCCGGGATCATTCGGTTTTACAACGCAGACTTATTGTATCGTTTAGTTAACTACTTTTGTTTTGTCGGTTTTATTTCTATAGCGGTTTTATTTGGAATTGTGTTACATGGAAATATATACAAATCTAATTATTAATACCTTTAAACGAGCAATTCTTGTATATATTTATATTTGTATATATTCAGGATCTCGGAAACGACGTCATCTATTTAACTTAATATGTAAGTAGTTTTGGGGACGATAAATCGATCTAGCTAGATTTTATTCATAGAAAACTTTTTGACTGAGTTTTCAGGCATTGAAAAATATAGCTAGAATTTAAAGGTAAATTTCTCCAGCGCTGTCAAAACAATAATAGCTCAGATGGAAATCGGCTGCTTCGAAAATCCGTGTAACCCCAGTTCGAATCCGAGTGACAGCAAAAAAGATATCTTTTTTTAATTTTTTTTGTACGAAAAGTGCTAATTTTTTGAGGCAAAGCTAACGATTTATTTTAATTTAAAAATGTTTTTAAAGAACCGAGCTGGGCTCGGTCGCCCAGGTACTATATTTTAGTAGTGATAGCACGCTGAAGCTATTTTAGTATGAATGGGTCGGCCACCATGGGAATGGGTACCACCCTCTCACAAGAAACCGACGTGAAGTGACAATGCTGGCGTTGTTGCGTTTCATTCGATCAGTGAGAGCGCCGGAGGCCCACTTTCCTCCCTTCCCTTCCCTTTTTACCTTCCAACCTTCCCCCTACACCCAAACACAAGCTAGCAACGCACTTGCAACTACCCTGGCGTTGCTAGTATCTATGGACGGCGGTGATCACTTAACACCAGGTGACCCGCATATTCGTTTGCCACCTATGATATAAAAAAAATCCAATAATAACGATTATAACGTGTTGTAAATATATATCATTTAAAAAGATAAACCCGTTCGAGTTTCTTGTCGGTTCTCGATGACTGGATTCTTTTTCGAAACTGTGATAGTATTGACATTAGAATTTTGATTTTGATTTTCATTCCAAGGATCCTTTGCCAACTTATAGATCTTGCATTTCTGCTGTTCCTCATTGGTCGGTGATTTAATCGTAGTTTTGGATAAATGAACCGAGATAATGGAAATTGGAGTTGGTAGGGATGAAGTATTAAAAAAAATGAATGAACTACAGAAGACGCAAAAAAATATTTTGCTCTTGACCTATTAATCTTCAGTCTTTATATGTGTCGTTACACACAAACGAGCTAAATCTAATTTTAATCGATACTAGTATCACAAAATTTGAGGGCTTGTCTCTTTGGATCAACGCGATAATCTCAGGAACTGTCTAATTTGAAATATTCTTTCAGTGTTAAATAGCTCACTTACCGAGGAAGTATAAATATCATCACGCTATGACCAGTAGGAGCGCAGCACCAATGAAGAATGATTCAAAATCGTCCTTTTTTCCTTTTGAGAGCTTTCGCTGCATGTTAGCGTTAACCCAAAGTTATTAATATACCACGCGGAGAAAGTCGCGAGAACAGCTAGTTGTTCATATAACAAGTTTGTTGTTTCAAGATTTCCAATTTTTTACTCTGAAAGCGAAGTACAAATTTTGCCGTTCATAAGGTTGTTAATTTCTTTTCTAATAATCTTCATATGTTACATGTACAAAGATCGAATATCTCGAAAATTAACGTAAGATATTTAGGAACTTTTTAAACTGGATTTAATTCGTTTTAATTTTTTTTAATATTATAGGGGGCAAACGAACAGACGGGTCACCCGATGGTAAGTGATCACCGCCGTCCATAGACACTTGCAACACCGGGGGAGTAACAAGTGCGTTGCCGGCCTTTAAAAAAAATATACGCTCGCTTTTTGAAAGTTTGCAATTCATAGTTGTTTGGAAACACCGCCGCTGGGAGTCGATTCCACAGGGTCGAAGTACGGGGCAGAAACGACCTTGAAAACCTCACCGTAGAAGACCTCCACTCATCGAGGTGGTGTGGATGAAATTTTAGTTTCAGGCGGGTAGTAAGATGGCGGAATGTAGCGGCAGTTAAAAGTCCAAATAACTCCTCTGAACACTCTCCGTGGGAGATGCGATAAAGAACGCAAAGAGATGCGATGTCCCGACGCAGTGCCAATGAGTCGAGCCGATCGGATATTACCTCGTCGGCAACGATTCGAGCTGCTCTACGCTGGATGCGGTCAAACGGAAGCAGTTGGTATTGAGGCACTCCAGCCCAAAGGTGAGAACAGTATTCCATGTGTGGGCGGACTTGCGCTTTATAAAAAAATTAAATGTAACAACACGTATATTAATTGCCTTAGACTTAGCTTTTTGCTTTATTATGAAAATATACATACATATGTAAATGTAGTTAGTTATAATACTGAAGTACTTAATAAGAAAATTGTATGATTTAAGGCGCATTCGTAAGGGGAATTTCAGTTATAATTCATAGGCTGTTTTTCTCGAATGTTCCATAGACCGAAACGTAAGCTTTGTTGGCAGAATGTGGCCCCATAATTCATTTGAATATGTAATGAGAACGTTTTTATTATAATAACAAGTTTCAGGCGATAATATTTTAGTAGTCAGGTGAAGACGTAATTTCGAACAACTAGATGATTTGGTTGGGTTTAAAATAGGGGTTTTAAAACCGAATATCGAATTCTTATTGTTGGAATATTAGAGAAATAGTCATATTAAATCTATAACATGAATCAATAATTATTGTAAATCACTTTTTGCGTCTGTTTGTGTGTTCACTTTTCTTATCTAAACTTCATAATTCTTGAAATTTTATTTCAAAATGTAAATGCTGTTGATCTCGAAAGATCTTTACAACTTCATCGAACTATTGAGGCGAGCGCTGGAGGCACTCAGCCGATTTGGGATGTTTGGGCGACTAACTCAAGGGTGCACGGCACACCTCGGCTTCAGCTTACGCCTGTTTTGTGCAAAAATCACGATCTATCTGAGTTACCGAAGATAAGCTATCTAGATATACGCATATGAGTTATTGAAACATGCATGTGTATCAAGCATACGTGTCTCAACAACGCCTACATGTATTTTGTGTCGGAAAAATTCCTTTAAACTATATAGGATAGGATAGGGAAAAATAAGGGTAGATCATGGGAATTAATTTTAAAAATTACTCCTGGAAGGTTTATGGGTACAACATTCGTATATACTATATTTACGTAATGCAAAGAAAATTGGATGAGATAATACTTTTAAAGTACTAATGCCGGCTAAGTCTTATAAGATACTAGCTAGACCCGCGACTTTGTCCGCATGGAATATTATGTTAAAAAGAACAATCTGAATATATTAAATCTATTTACTTATGCACTTTATCCACTTTTCTCACGTACTTACGCCGCGTCCTCATTAAAATTACAATAACTTTTGATAGAGTGAACCGATTTTAGTGAAACAAATACTAAATGTTACTCGAATATATGTTTTATGATTTTCTTGAAGAGGTTTTATCATGAACGAAGTATTTTAAAAGTAATGCGTGTTCATACAAATAATCACACATTTCTAAAATTTATTGAAATATATCTTATTACTATTTCCAAGAGACCTATAACTTCTTTTTATAAAACAAAAGTACAAACAAATTAGATTTACTTTCTTATTATATAAAAGACATTAAATAATGTGGTAAGAAACTTTGTACCTTACAATTTCTATAGGAAAGTTCGTGATGTTATAACTCTGCTCCTCAATATAGTACATTGTAAACTATTTTTATTTATTATATGTAGCTATTCAGTCAAAATATCCAAGAACGCTATATCATTTTGCACCATGACAGTACTAGCTATCAGACGGCCAGACGGGGAAACTAATGCATATATTTATTTATTTATTTGGAAATTCAATAGCTTACATGTGTTCTTATCTTATACCTTTAAAGGAGCAATTCTTGTATATTTTTATATTTGTATATTTTCAGGATATCGGAAACGGCGTCATCTATTTCCGTCAAACATAGTATGTAGGTAGTTTCGGGGATGATAAATCGGTCTAGCTTGATTTTATTCATATAAAAATTTATTAAATGAGTTTTCAGGCAATGAAAAAATATAGCTAAAATATAAAGGCAAATTTCGCCGGCGTCGTCAAAACAAAAATAGCTCAGATGAAAATCAGTTGTTTCGATAATCCGTGTAACCTAGTTCGAATCCGAGTGACAGCTAAAGAGATATATTTTTTTTATATTTTTTTTTTGTGAAAAATGTAAATTTTATAAGGCAAACCTTTATTTTAATATAAAACAGTTTATTTTAATTCAAAAATGATTTTTAAAGAACCGAGCTAGGCTCGATCGCCCAGGTACTATACTTATAGTATTTAATAATTACAGCCAAAACAGAATTTCTCTAATACAACGAAGTGATTGATATTTAGTAAAAATAGTTATACAAGTAAAGCAAAAACATTACTGGCCTTTAAAGTATAAGTGAGTGGGTGCGTGCGCATACTTAGGTGGATGTATGTATGTGTAGGTGTGTGAGTAATTATTTATTTTTGCTGTTATCCATAATCAAGAATTATTATATATTTTTTTTTTTATTGAAGCATGATAAAGTGACTGCACTATGCCTGGTATTAAGCATAGTACAATCCAAAAACAACGGCAACCACCGAGAGACAGATTATCCATCGCCGGTCGCCGCTGTCATGTCGGCCATAATGACGAAAGTCACCCGGTACTGGATATGCACAGGCTGATCCCGAAACGCGACGCGCAGAAGCGAGTCACTATGACGGGCTTTTTCGCCATATACATGGTGGTTGCGACCCAGTCGGGCTGTAAAACCCTACCACCCCGCTATCGCCATTGCCTCGTTCGTTGATCAGTAGGGTTAGTAACACGTGCAGGTGAGATTGGCTTGGGTGTCTCAAGTCTTAAAATGTTACTCGGCACCCCTTACACCCCGAGAATATAGGAATATTCTCCCAACTAAAATCCAATTCCACAGATATTATCCGCGAATGAGAATCAAAACACAGTATCTACTGATTGACCATATAAAAAATTGATGATTTATCATTTTTATTGCGAGAAAAACATGTTTATGAGCGACTTAAGAGGGGTGGATTCGGAGTGAAAGCGCCGCCGCCTTATTCTGTTCAATTTTCTATTAAATTGTTACTTATTATTTCCAGTAGCTAAAATTAGTGGTAATATTGTCCTGCTGTAATTTAATTCGATCTTGATGAATGATACATTTAGTAATTTGGATGTAGTCATTTTGCATAGGGGGATATTATTGTTTTGCTGTGAAAACTGTATGTATACTGGTTTATAATATAAGGTAACTTTAATACTAAGTCCTCATACCAGGAACAAAGAGGCTAGTGTGACAATTTGATATTTTTAGATCCTATTTTATATGCTGTCTCGACAAAGTAATTTAATTTCATGTTGAATATAAATTATATAAAATGAACCTTGTTATTTATATATAAGAAAGATAAGTTCCAAACACCTTGAGACTGGCCATCATAAATATTCACGCGATTAAGTATTTTTAATTGAGGTTTTTACCATGATTACTATAACTCTCCACTAATTTTATAACAATACTAGCCTTTGCCCGCGATAGAGACCGCATGGAATAACTATTCTTTGGGTTATAGCTAATACGCAGAAGAAGCTCTCAAGAGAAAAAAAAAGATTTTGAAACATTCTTCATTAGTGCTCCGCTACTATTGATCTTAGCGTGATTATATGTAGCCTATAACCTTCTTCGATACATGATCTATATAACACTGAAATAATTTTTCGAATCGGTCCAGTAGTTCCTGAGATTGCCCCCTACAACGTCACAATCTCACAAACTTTACCTCATTATAATCTTTATGTATAAATTTCTTCTGTACATATGTATGTTACTGAAGTTTTCCTAAACGGCTCTACCAATTTTCATGAAATTTTGTGTGCGTGTTCCAGTGTATCCGAGAATGGTTTAGATTAGATTTTAGGCAATTGGTCCTAGTAGGTGGCACTACGGTTGACTTTTAGGATTTTTCTATTATCAAGGCAGGGCAACGTCTGCCGGGATCGCTAGTATTAGTATAAATAAAGTGAACAAAGTCGCGTTTAACTCTTAGTATAACATAAACTAGGAATATTTGAAAATCTTACTAATGATAATTTCACAAATGCTATCCTTCTTTTTCTTTTCTAGTCCATCTAACACGTTTATAACTTTTTTACGCATCTAATATTTTGATAGGTCCTGACAGAATAATGACACGCGATAGCAAAATAATCATCGGCCACTCATACAGTCCTCAGGGGATTGTTTCGCAACTGTAATAGAGATGTCGATCCTATCCACAGCGTCGAGGAAACTTGCCCTTCTTTTACGTTATTATTAGCTTTTTAAGCATTAACTTATATCTCATCTCATTTTTTTCTAAGTATTTAGATGGACGTTACTTTGCAATTCGCCGCCGCGCCGTAACGCCTAAGATTGTTTCAATTACCTAAAATATAGCGGCTAGCGTTTAATAAGCTTAAAAATCTTGCTATCTGTAAGATATGAGTTCAATTTTCTATCTAATTAAATCTAACGCGTCTGCGTTTTAGATTTTTTTTTTTACAAAAATTGTTTCATTTGTGATCGTTGCAATAAAATTAAATTACAATCATTTTTAGAAATATTTGACTGTTTATATTAATACATATCACTACTAAAGTACAGTGTTCATGACAAAACCCTCATAAAACATACCTTCCAGTAACATTTGATCTTTGTTTTATTAAAATCGGTTATCTTACTTATCAGGGCATTTAACCAGTGATGTCGTGAGGCCCTGTCACTTGATAGGAATCAATTACGGGCTTTAGTGAGAGTACTGGACACTATTGTCTTAAAAAGCACTTGTACAACATCGGTGTCCAGAGTACAAGAGAGTGTAGATTTTGTGATAGTGTGGATGAGATCCCCAAACACCTCTTATGTTAATGTGATTCTCTGAAGCCTATACAAAAATGGGTTTTGGGAAAGTATGTATTGCTTCCGGATAAGGTACAGATGCTTTCAAACAAAAAAGTCCTGCAGTTCCTAAATGCTATAGGACTAGGCAGGGAGCCTTAGTAATATTGGGCGATCACAATAGATCAGTACTAGTCACAGTGATACAGGACTTAGATCTGCATAGCCCTTTTTTCAGAACGATATTGATAAATACAATGATTTAACGAAACAGCGGAATTATAATCCATTTTCAATCAACAGCACACTAGCTCAGAGATCACATTCATGTTTTTCAAGCGGTTTGTCCATTTTATTAAGTTTAATGCGACGCTTGCCACATTAATAGATGGTCTAATTACATTTATTCTTTCTTGAATTCACGGTATTTCGTAATATACAATGGCAATGAGATATTATAATTAAGCAAATAAGCGTAGATAAGCATTTAGTGAGTCGCGTGCTGCCGAAATCTCTGTTCCGCGACATTAATTTATATAAAACGATAAGGTTTAAGATGGTGGAATATGCAAGTCGCGGATTCAGAGACGTGAGCGCGATAAAGTTAAACGTTTCTCGAGAATCAGGGTTGTCATTAATGAGATGAATTCTATTCAATTTAGAGTAATAAATTTCATTCTACTAGAATTATACTTAGGAACAAATACTCATAATAACAATAATATAATTACCCCTTTTCTACACGATTATTGTAGTCTTTTACTATATAAAATCTCATATTATTTAAATACTAGAAACAATAACAAATTGGTCATTCCATATTGCAGAATTACTCAGACCATTACAGTTATTTAGGTTAGGTTTTACAACAAAGTCCAAAAGCATATTACCGATTTCTCGGAAAGTGAGTTCAAGCACCATGTCAAGCGGGTTTATATAGGCTATTGTAAGGTGTATCAATATGTGAACGTTGATTACGTCTAGAAATTACGTCGATCTCGGTGTATCCACTAAAAACAAATGTATCTATCTATGTTTGTGAAAATATGTATCATGAAAAAATAAACTGTAGGTGGTAGAGCCACGTTGAAGCTATTACAGGTTACAGCGTGAATGGGTCAGCTCGTCCGGGGTAGTAGCACCCGACCCCCAGAAAACCGAGCAACATTAACAGGGCTCACTTTTTTTTTATTAACGTGGGGAAATCCTTAAGGGATACGCCACCTTCCCGGGGGAGAAAGTAGGTTACGTCCACTCCCACGGACTAAAACCCCACGGTGCACCGTCCGTCGCATTGTAGAGGCAGCCAGGGATTGAGTATGCTCTCAAACCTGAAAAACTGCCCCTGCGGCAGCCTCGCGCGTGAACGCCAGGCTTCGTCCTACTGTAGAGAGACTACTGGGTACACGACCAGAAACCTCCCCTCGTCAGCTTCACCCATGCAACGAGGAGATGGGTCCCCCGGCCCGTCCCCTCTGGTTTGGCGATGAACAGGGCCCACCTTCCCTCCGCTCGTCCTTATTCCTTCCCAAAATACAGGCTGGCAACGCACTTGTGACTCCCCTGGTGTTGCAAGTGTCTATGGACAGTGGTGATCACCTAACATCAGGTGACTCGTCTGTTTGTTTGCCTGCTATGACATTAAATATATATATGGACGAACGGATAAATAGAATTATACATTATCTTCGTTGGACTGATTATCACGGGATTTTTACTGATATTATAAGGAGTAATCTAGACACAGTCGCGAAAGACAGCTGGTATTAAATAAATATGACAACTTTTTTTAACAACCCTACACAATGTTCGCGAATCTTGCCTTAATAAAATATTAAGCGCTCACTTAAACATCTATACAGAACAGAATTAAGAGCGGGAACACCTTCTGAATACGAGAAAGGGTATAAACTTCGCAACAAGTCATCCCCGTTCTTCAGTCTTTTGTTTCTTTTTCGTCCCTTTACACTCCAAGAACTATTGTTAAGAGATTTATGTTTGTCGACAGTCACGGTGCTTGAAAGAATTACTTCATTTCAAAAGTTAATGTTTCCGTATAGGCAAAGTAGTAATTTATAAAAAGGAAGATGTAACTCAAAAATTCACTTTTGTGGGACAATGTGTTAAAAGTATGACCATGTTTACATATTCGACTTACATATTATTTCTTTAAATTCTACATATATATTGAAATATATATTCAAGTTCCTCCTTGTCGAAAATATCATTTGTAATAAAAGGAAGTTTAAATAAGCATTTAAAGAAAGTTCGCGGTTAATTTATTTTTAACTAGCTGACCCGTGCAACTTCGTTTGCACCAAATTGGTTATCACGCGAAAAAATTGCTTTTTTTTCTCGTAGCACGGCAAAATGCCTGCACTATGCCTGATGGTAAACACAGTACAATCCAATAACAATAGCGACCACCGAGTGACACACTGTCCATCGCTGGTCGCCACTATCATGCCGGCTTACAGAAAGCTGGATATGCACAGGCTGATCCCGAAACGCGACGCGCAGAAGCGAGTCACTATTAGGGATTTTTTCGCCATGTACATGGCGGTTGTACCCAGTCAGGCTGTAAAGCCCTACCACCCCGCAAATAAAACTGATACCCGATTGCAGACACAACTACCGTTTCCAATTGTGAATCCAAACTATCCACGGATTCACTCAAACATATGCCCAGATTATATGTATTTTTTTAAAATAAGCCAGTACCCGTTCGTAGCGTCATCTACCAGGATCAATTAAAATAAAAACTAACCTACATAAAACTGAATAAACATCTCTACCACTTACTTCATAACTATCTTCAACTTGTATTAAAACCTTTTTATACTCCATTGTATTAAAGAAAAATATATGAACACCGTATCGAAGCGTCAAACATCGCGCCCAAAGCGTCAAATGTCACTTGCTTGAAACTATTGTCTAAAAGTTATAAACTGTTTCGAAAACGTATTTGAAATATATTTCCAATATATTTTTATACATAATCTCTCTACCACTCACAACATAGTACCTATCACCTTCAAACCAAGCCCGTTTTATACATCAGGTTCAATCCCTCGGTAGGGATCCCTTGAGTGCGTTGCTTGCGCGATACGGTGACACACAAATATACATCACTGCTACAACACTACACGATCACCCCTACACACGTGCACGCCTACACGCTTACACATGAAAGTGGAAGGGTTTACTTTTTTCTCTTATCGAACTGAAAAACTCTCAATTTTCCGATAATAAATATATGCAGGAGTTGTTGAGGCGTGTATGCTTGGTACACATATACGTTTCAACAACTCATACATATATGAATAGTTAGCTAGGTTAGTTAAGATAGGTCGCGATTTTGCATGCAACAGGCAACAGTCAAGCCGAGGGAGTGCCGTGCACTCTTGAGCTGGTTGCCAAAATAAAATCGGCTGAGTGCCTTAAGCGCTCGCCTTAGTAGTCCGGTAATTTATATACGTATATAAGTTATTGAAACATGCATGTGTACCAAGCATGCGTGCCTCAATAACTCCAATATGAATTTTGTGTAGGAAAAATTCCTCTAAACTATATAGGATAGGATAACGAAAAATAAGGGTAGAACTCTTGTGTCACTGTATCGCGTGAGCAGCGTACTCAAGGGCTCCACGCCGAGGGAACAGATCTAGGCTTGAGCCGTTGCCGAGGAGGGCCTAATTTGGTGTGCGGGAACGAAATTTACTCCCAGACCACGGCGGCGTGATCTGCGGTTATGCGGGCGTGGGTGAGAACACGCTCTGTTTGAAGAGACAGGCTGGTATTGATCGTTCGCTGACGTGATTAAATCAGGAGGGTCGGTAAAAATGTGTCGCGGTCGTCTTCTATACTGCGCAGCGTTGGGTACGAGTTTATTATTCACGGCGGATACCACTAACGGGCTGGGATGATTCGCGGCTTTTTCGAAATAACTACGTGTAAGTGATTTTATATACGCTCAGACAGAAGGCACCTCCAGGTCCTGTGGAGATCCTTATTCCGGACGCACCATGGGGCACCGGTGATTTTACGTAGGGCTCGGTTCTGGGGAACCTGCAACTTTTGAATACGATTTTGCGCCTGTGCAAAGACCGAACAATTGTACGTAATAATCGGACGGATGCAAGTTTTATATAAAGTGAGTTTATGTCTGGGGGACATTATACTCTTATGAGAAAGCAAATGATAGAAACGACCCAAGACCATACGGCTTTGTTTCGCACTTTTTCTGCGTGTGAATCGAAATTTAAGTGTTTATCTAAAGTGACACCGAGATATTTCACCTCGCCGGCCCAAGGTATTTCGGTTTTGTATAGCCTGTTGGTCGATGACGCATATATTTGAGATGGCGTCAATCCCAAGTCACACGTTTACGTTTATCGTTGTATATGGTGGTTAATAATGTTTAATAAAATGAAATTTGTTCTTTGCTATGAAAGAAAATTGGTTTGAAATTTATTATTGGAACGAAGTTCCTTACGGCGGGCTTGGAGGAGATAGGGATTTTGCTGCGCGAACGAACTGAAAAAAATGTGATAATAAAACTGTAACGAAAATTGCGTGGAATAAAACCGTTAAATGAGACGTGCGCAGGCGCGACAGTCGTATACACAAGCGAGTAGTGTATAACAACTTTCTCTTTCTCCTTTTTTGTAATTATTTCTATTTCTATGTAATTTTATGTTGTCAAACAAAAATAAAGAGACTTATTTTGTTATTTTAATTGATAGTGTGAATTACGATTACATAAAATTGAGCACGATTTTTTTTTGCAATTTGTGTCGATTCTACATTAGCCAAAGGAACTTCGTTCCTACCTGGTGTCCCACGACACCACATTCTTTTTTTATTTATAAAATATATCAGCGGGTATATATATGATTGTTTATAAAAAATGTGTCTGACTGTTTATTTGCGTTTAAAAGTTACTGAAAAAAATGTTCCTAAACTTATTATTGATTAATCATAAATCAAAATGCTTATTAAAAATACAATGTTAACCCGCTACCAAGTGTCCTAAATTCTGTCTATTGATATATTGATAATTTCTGTAAGTGGTAGAGCCACGCTGAAGCTATTACTGGTTTCAGCATGAATGGGTCGGCTCGTTCGGGCTAATACTGTCCTCTCACAGAAAACCGACGTCAAATAACAGTGCTTGCATTGTAGTGTTTCGTTCGGTCAGTGAGAGTGCCGGAGGCCCACCTCTCTTGCCCTTTCCTTCTTTCCCTTCCCTTACCCTCCCCCATAAACAGGTTGGAAACGTACTTGCAAATCCTCTGGTGTTGCTAGTGTCTATAGACGGTGGTGGTCACTAAACATCACGTGACCCACCTGTTCGTTTGCCTCTTATGATACATAAAAATATATATTCATATATTAAGGAATCAGGTCCTCTAAAATTCTTGTTCTTCCAACGTTGCCGGCTCTTGTACTAAGGTGTCGCAAAAAAGTCTAGTTACGTTAACTACAAATTTTTATTTTTCGTTATCCTGGAGAACCCCTTGCGTTTTATGGGACAAAAACTATCCTGGATATAGCCTTGTAATATCAGTTGTCGCTGTGTTAAGTTTCGTTAAAATTGGTTCAGTACTTTCAGAGTAATACGGGTTTAGATTCTAGACTTGAATCCTTTATCCTGAAGAACCCTTTGCGTTTTATGGGACAAAAAGTATATTTGATGTAATCTCGTAATATTAGGTATCACTATGTCAAGTTTCGTCAAGATAGGTTCAGTACTTTCAGAGTGATGCGTGTTCATAGGGACAGACAGACAGACAGACAGGCAGACAAAAATTGTAAAAAGATTATTTTTGGCTTCTATATCGATAACATAGTCTACCCTGATTAAAATTTTCAAAAATATTTAATGAACAGATTTCGACTTGTTACAGTTTTATTATAGTAATAGATAGATTAAATCCTTACTGATAAATGCGAATGAAACTCTGTCTGTCTGTCGCGCTTTGACGCCAAAATTACGCGACCGATTTAAATGATATTTATTACATAAATACTCTAGATCATGAGAAACGATATAGGCTACCTTTTAATGTAAAGAAGGGTTGTAAGGGGTTGAAAGAGGAGATGAAAAGTTTTATGGAAGAATTTTCATTATTAGAAGTAAAAGCTTGAAATTTATTTTTAAGGCTGTTGATTCGATATAAACAAAAATGACATTCAAAGGTTGTAAAAATTTCACCCTCAAGGGTGTAAAATAACAATAGGAAATAGGGAATGAAAGTTTGTATGGAAATATGTAAGGTTCCGCTCCGATTTGAAAAATTCTTTCAGTGTTAGATAGCTCATTTATCGAGAAAGGATAGAACGTATACTCCATCAGGATAAGACCAATAGGAGCGGATCACCAATAAAGGATGGTTCAAAGTCGTTTTTTTTTTTCTTTTGAGAGTTAGCTAGCATGTTATAAAGTAATTGTAGTGCAAAACGAGGTAACAGCATAACGCACTGCGATAGTTGACATCTTTGTTTTCATACGTTTAAATCAAAAAAAAAAAAGAAACATATCTTCGTAGTTTTAATCATTGAAGTGGCTGTTAAATTGGATGTGCTCTTCTCGCTACGTTAATTCCTAGTGAAAACTCGAACAAATAAAATAACAACTTAAACCTCTTTTTGATTAGAGATTTATGGTATACCAATATACTTTTATATAAAAAAAAATAAAAACAAAACATTATAACGATTGATTGTCTCAAAAACGCAATGTATAAATTTAGACATAGAATTCACGGAGTACACAATACAGAGGTAGGTAAAACAATAAATCGTATGTGATAGGAGAACCGGAATCAGATTCGTTATGTCGCCTCATATCTGTTCAAGTTTGATGATAAATACTGGTGGAATTTACATAACTCGCGAATGCTAGTTCAGTTGTATAGACGGTGGGGTGCCGCGGAACTGCACCGTGCATTAACAAAATGTTTTGGATATGTCCACTATTTCAATCATCCTTATTACTACCGAATATTATACAATACCTATGTAGAATTGACTTTCCTCTATGGTGACGTCACTATTGAATATCATGTCATATCGTACTGCAGGAGGGAGCTTATATGCTTTTAAATATGTCGGCAATTCGGTGTTGTTATCAACCACTGTTTTCGTCGCAACACGTTTGGTTTCGCCAACACACAAGCCGCAACTTCCCCTTTCGGCAGGTTAGTTTAGAGTCGATCTGTGTGTGCCCTCGGGCAGCTGATTGTGAGATACCGCATTCACTAACGAATAATATGCACAACACTAAATCTAACATACCTACACACCCACACAGTAGATCAATGCTTTCCAACGTAGGGCGCATGCCCCACAGGTGGGCAATTTGATAGTTTAGGGGGCAATTTAAAAATCGACATAACTTTAACCCTTTCGCTTTGGGTTATTTAAATGCAATGCTAGATATCGTTGACAAATTTAACAAAAACGGCATATTCTTAAAAAAATACTGTTAATAATTATTAGGTATAATTTCGTTTGACGTAACCAAAATATCAACTGGGTAATTAGAGTCATAAAGTGAAGTAAGCTTTTCATTATATGTTTTGAAATTTTACTTACGATGTTTTTCATTTTCATAGTGATCTCTTCCTAAAACTTATCATCTATAATTTTAAGGGAACAAAGTAATTTTTAAAGGTTAAAAATTATGTATGGGAGGAGCGGGCATTAAAATTTTAGAAATTTTAAGCTGGAGCATGACCTAAAAAGTTTGGGAAACACTGCAGTAGATAGTTAAGTTTGCGGGAACGATTATATAGTTAAAAAAAATGAATATAAAAGTATGATAATAAGACAGTTTTCTTCAAATTGGCATATCTAGAATAACTGTTTTTGTAGATCAGATTATTAAGCACATGCAGATATATACCTATATTGCGTGTACGTATATTATGTAAAGCTATAAATGAGTGATTAGTTAAATAGTTTAGTTAGACGAAATCAAATTCGCAGAATAGACGTGTAAATTAATAGCCCAAGCTGAGATTCAGGCATTCTGACATTCTTGTGAAGGCTCTTGCTTAAGAAAGTATTAAAGCACGTCAATAGTAGTTCCACCGCCCGCATGTATTTCAATTTTTCCTCTAATTTACCGCATCCAAACTTTATTGTATCTAAGTTAATCCAGTCGGTTGAACGTAAGACATCGTGTGCGAGCGTCCTTCCCGCGGCTCGTAGAACAACTGTTTGTTAGTCTGCACATTCACATATCTACGGAACTCATGTACGGAACACGATTATGCATATTCCACGAGATATACTGGCTTAATAATTTTCAACTTGCCTCCATCTTGGGAAAGTTTCGTTCAATGGTTTTTGTTATGGCCCGTATTTTAGTTGTATCATATTCTATTGTTATTGCTATTTCAGGTTTTATTAAACGAGATGCAGGAGCGGAGACGAATAAAATCACTGAGAGCACTACTCGCACAAACATAAGTTACATATGTATTCAGATATATGTATATCATATTCAGACTTTGTGGAAATTTATTTATAAATTATTTAATAATTTGTGCGATGAATACTATGTATTTGATAAAATTTGACAATTAACTTACATAACAACCGATGAGTCTACAAGAACAAGTGGGCTCGGCGGATATTTTCACGCCCTGATAATAAAAAAAAAACACAAATTATATACGTATATCTTCCTCATGCGATGATGGCCTTTAATGCTTATGGTTACAACAGTTTAAATGTGTCAATAAATTCTGTTTTAAATATTATAATTGGCAACTAAATAATCAAAGGGTCAGCACAGTGAGGTTTCGACAATATACCTCCCCATTCTACTAAGAGACGACTACACTTGTTTTCACGATAATATGCCAGATTTTTTTTGATCGCTCGTATTAAACATTTCGTTTCCACTTTCGTTATGCGAGTAACTGATGAGTTGAATTCTTCCCTAAAATTACAATGCGTTTACTTGGAACTAACTTGGGAGTTTCCATAGAAAAGAGTGAATAGTCACTCGCTATGTACATAGCTTCTGCCGTCGAAGGTAGACGTAAAGCGCTTGCCTATACGCCATAAAAATCAATAAAAAAGAAGAATGTTCGTAACATAGTCTCGTAGGAGCATTAGCTTCTCATGAAGTTATTATTTTAAAAGGAATCCCTGTGAAAATTCAATTGAAAACGTAACTGCAACCCTCAGACACTCACACAATATTATAGGGTGAGTAAGATTGCTTGTAAATTAAATTCGGACCCCTGACCGTTTTTCACTGACACGTTTTTCTTTCTTACAATGAACTTACACTATAGATAGTTCGAAGGCATAGGGGAAAGTGGGGGAATTGGGAACACTTAACTTCAAACGCTAAAAAATATTAGAAAAAGGTTATAAACTAAATCAAATTTTATTGCTACATAAACTTTATTTATCTATGTACTTAGTAGTCATAAAACGTTATTTAAAATTTTTCGTTTTAATAAAAATATAAACGAAAACAAAAAACATTGCCGTTCCTGTTTGCCCGATACCCTATGGGGTAATTGAGATCATCCCATGGGGGGAAAGGGAATGGTATGAGGTAATTAAGAAAGACGTTTGATCGATCTTTCTTACGTAATTACAAGGCATCTGAAATAATTTATAAAGTTTAAATATTTTTACACAATCAACCAGCAGTTATATGGGTAATTAGGAGGGTAAGGGGTAATTGGGAACGTTCCAAATTATCTAACTAATACCGTTTCCAATTACCCGAATCAGTCAATATACATAAAAATGGCCGCCACTTTCAAAAGCATTTTTCATTAACTTCAATCTATCTTCAATCATTTGAACAGATACTGCGTGTATGATATGAGCAAAAACATAATACCTTTGAACTCAAGAATATGATACTTACATGCGTTATAACTGATGACAAAAATTATATCGAAAATACAAAAATAATTGTTCGACTTACAGTGACAAAACTAGTGCGTCCTTTCAATCCTACTTTCGCATACGCAATGAATGGCTCTCCATTCAGCCGTAGAATAGGTTCGCGACAGTGTAGTACGGGGAGATGTACTATTTATCTAACTGTTCCCATTTACCCGTCGCTCTCAATTACCCCACTCTCCCCTACGCTTTATTTGTTTACATCCTCCTTTGTTTTTTCAAGTTTGGTAAAATTGTAATGACATACAATTAAAAATTTCGAGCGATTAAGAATCTTTGCTAACGCTTTCGGAGGTTCCGTAAATTTTATTCGATGACCTTACACAAAAATTGATATAGCACTTAGCTTGTGTAGAAAAATTAATTCATATGGTAGTATATGGAACAACGGTAAAACAATTCGGGTGGAAGGAGACTATTCCATTTGAATATAATGCTAACTACCTACGTACATGTATCAACCTTACAGTATAAGTATAGGAACACCGATTTATTTAGCATTTACCTTGTGCTAATTAAGCTTGTGATAATTGTGTCGCTTACCTGCACGAAATGGGGTAGGTAATGTTTTTTAGTATGACGTGTGTGAATAAAGTCCGAATTTCTTTAGTCAAGTTTTTTATTTCTCTGTATTAATACTTCTGCTTATTGACATTACACTGATCGAACATAGACAACATTAACTTGTTATTTAGTAATAGCAAGTAGCGGCCGCGGCGGACGTTGCCCCTCCCTGATAATAAAAAAAATCTTGATAAAGTATGTACCTAAATCACCATATGAATTACTTTATATACTGGTGAATACCGTATGAAAATCCATTTATTAATTTTTGAGTTTATCACGAACAGATAGACAGGAAAATTAATAATGAAGTAAAGGTTGGAGATGTGTCGTAAAGTTATGAAGTAATCTTATCATAGAGGTCGAGGTTTGACGAGGGAATGCCAATTCTATGTCAAGATGTTTGAAACCAACTATGTACCAACAAAGTTTTCGAAATACGCATACAATATACACTAACTTAAATTAGTAACACTATCAGTTGACGGTGGAAGAAAATATCGTGAGGAAATCTAAGCCTGGATAATATTCTACTACTCCTAGTTAGTTATTTCTTCTTCGTTATTCGTTCCTCTTGTTAGTTCTTCTTATGTCGGTGGTAGAACCACGCTGAAGCTGTTACTGATTTCAGCATGAATGGGTCGGCTCGACCGGGGTACTACCATCCGACCTACAGAATAACCCTCGTGAAGTAATAATGCTTGCATTGTTGCGTTTCGTTCGGTCAGAGAGAGCGCCGGAGGCACATCTCCCCCTCTCCCGCTCTCCCCCTCCCCGACTCCCAAATTCCCTATTTCCCTCCTCCAAACACAGCTCGACACCGCACTTGCAACAACTCCTCTGGTGTTGCCAGTGTTTATGAACGGTGGTAATCACTTAACATCCGGGGACCCACCTATTCGTTTACCTTCTATGATATAAAAAAATAGTATTTGTGATTTTTTTTATAACATATGAGGCAAACGAACAGACGGATCACCTGATGTTAAGTGATCACCGTCGTCCATACACACTTGTAACACCAGGGGAGTCACAAGTGCGTTGCCAATCTGTGTTTGAGGGAAGGGTTAAGGGGGAGGGAAGGAGGGAGGGGCGAGAGGAGGGTAGGTGGGTTACAAGTACTGTTACTTCACGTCGGTTTTCTGTGAGAGGGTGAGAAAACAGAATGTGGATTTATCGGACTTAGAAATCACCAATACTTCGTGGGATGACATGATGGTTATATCCACCCCTTGTACGAGGCGTACGACACTACAATGGGGAGTTTACACGCTAATATGACGAACAGTCGTCTTGCATTAATTGTAAGTCTTTGTAACTAATTATAGATGAATATCCGTTTTTATAATGCCTCAATTAAATTAATGCATCTCTATTTAATAGTTACATTTACTCATATTTCCGAAAAGTCTGCTTGATCTCTTGTTTGGTTAGAGAAATGGTTAGGAAGAAAAGTACATACGAAATTGTTATCGTTTCAGCCCACGCCTAGGTATGGAAGTATTGGATCCAATATGGCCGACCGCTACCAACTCAATATGGATATTACATATTTCACGGCGGACCTTTTTCCTTTTTTTTTTCATCTATCACATCATATGTACGTGAACTTAGAGAGAAACTAGACGGGACTGCGCTAGTTTGTTGAGGATATCCAGTTTAATAAGAAACTTAACATAATTTTCGTCATTACCGACATACACCTTCCAATAAAAAAGATATTTTAAATCAAAATTCTTCATAATTCAATATAAAACTATTTATTATATGACTTTACTTTTCATATATGATTGTATTTCGGTAATTAATTATTAATTTTACATAAACTTCTGTGTGTAAACAAAATACATGCGTATGTATGTTGCTCGGATTATTCTCCTATTCAATAAATTTTAACAAGACTTTCACTGGCAGATACTAAGCTTTTTAAAGTAATACATATGTATGCCACATATAACGCATTTTTTCACTTGCTAAGTAGTAATGATAAAGTTCCACCGAGATCGAGAGACACAGAAGAACTAATTTTCACGATATAGGAATAAGCTAGCAAAAAATAAATTGAGTCGTCACGGGACGCCTGGCAAATGTGAAGCATCAAAATTATCTTGTATAACTTAGACAACAGATTACGACAGGAATCAGCTATGGCATAATGAAAAGATAAACCCTTACAAATTTGTTCCATTAAATAATTACCGTTTATTTATTTTATTACATAAATATTTATTTATTTTTAAATACTAAATTCAACTAGGTGCAGGCGCGGTATGTTTGGCGGCATTTATCAAAGGGCGCCAGGCCGTCGGTGCGTGCCGCTTAACACTAGTAGAACGAGTAACCAACAAAACAGTGTGAAACTTATGATTATACAGATGCTGTTGCAAATGTTTTTGAGTATTTCGTTAATTAGTGCAAAGCTCGTGTTTTACGTCGCCACGCCAACAATCAGGTTTACCCTCCACCTATAGATGTTTCACATCAAATATTTTTGTTGTTGTTAACAATCTGAGATTAATATTGTGTGCAAATTGGATTAACGTTATCAAATTAATATTTATGAGTTGTAAATGTATTTCTTTTACAAATGAAAGTCCCATCTAGTTATGGTAATATCGTTGTATAGTTGCGTAGTTACCTCTAAGCCCGAGGCGGCGCGGCGAGGTAATAGGAAGGCGTTGCCGGCGCGCGTAATATCTGTACTACGGACATCTCATCTTGCTCCAAAAATACTGTAATAACATATTTCAGGGGCCCACTTTTAGGTAAATCTCTTGAGATTTTTTTATCATTGTTGGTTGTCTCAACCTCACTTATTACTTAGTCATTATTAACCTACAAATGGTGCCACATTGTGCCTAGATAAAGGACGCGCTCAAAGATGGAGTTGGAGTTAAACAGTACGGTACTTCTGAATGAACGGTTCCCTAGTTATATACTTTTTTGTTTCCAAATAGCTCCAGGTATTCTCGCATAGTAGGATAACTGCATCAGTCTAGACTGCAAACAACCTGCTTCAGCTGTAAAATACTATATAATGTTTAGTACAGACACATTGAATTTAAATTCTTATTATATGATAGACTAGCTGACGCGTGCAAATTCATCAACACCAAATCGGTTATTAACGGTTTCAATTGTATTTTTAAACGAAAAAAAATTTAATAAACCAAAAACCCGATTGCAGCCACACATATCGTTCCAACTGTGGATTGAAATTGTCAAGGGACTCACTCAAACATATACCCAGTTGGTACGTGAGAAATCTTTTAAAATAAGCCTAGAACCCGTTCGCATCATCACCTTCGGGGTCCAATTAAGATAAAAATTAACCTAAATATAATGGCGGTTATGTAAAAAGGAAGCATAGGACATGAAATATAGCTTAAATTTTTAGATAATCTATCTGCTATATATTACGCACAGATAATTTTCCAAAGTTCGTCAAGAATTTCATTAACTACAAATTTTTGACTTTCGTCCGTTATCCTGGAGAATTCATTGCGTTTTATGGAATAAAAAGTATCCTAGATGTAACTTTATAAAATTAATTATCACTGTGTCAAGTTTCGTCGAAATTGGTTCAGTACTTTCGGAGTGATACGTGTTCACAGAGACAGATGGACAAACATTATAAAAGGATTATTTTTTGTCTTTTATATCAATAACAAAGTGTACCCTGATTATGATTTTCAAAAAATATTTAATGTACATATTTGGCCTTGTTATAGTTTTATTATGAGTATATACAGATAATAAGTAGCCGAGTTATAGACTAATTGATAGATTCAATGAATTGTCTGCGCCGTGGCAGGTATTAAGTGCTTACGAATTGTACTGTATTTATATATATTATACAATAAATATAATGATAATCTATATGACTATTACTTTGCATGATTTTGCTACGAATTTTCTAAGTCTGGCTTGTTACTACTCGGAAATTGAAAATCTGTCGACAAGCAGCGATTGCTGTATTACAACAACTATACTAGAGAGCCAATCCGTTTAGGTACAGCGTGTTTACTATCTTAGAACATATCAACCTTTAACATCAGATGGCATTGTGTTAAAACGCCAAAACCTACACAGTATTTAAACAGGATGTTCCATAGAGACACGATAGAAGTGAAACTTTTAATATAAAAAAAAATACAACATAAAGTCAACGTCACGCGGTGTTCTCAGGCGGCCACAGATCCAAGAACTGACCGCGCCTGATCTTGTTTACCATTGGTGATCATACGAGAATCGGCGTTTTCAACACGCTACTCGACACAATGTTTACCCCCATCACTTTTTGTCAACAAAAACGTTGTCGTTCAGAATTCACTAACCCCTCACATAAAACCGACGTCAAGTAATAAGTGCTTGCATTGTTGCTTCTCGTTCGGTCGGTCGTGAAAGTGCCGGAGGACCATCTATCCTGCCACTCCCCCCTCCTTCACTCTTCCTCTCCCAAACACAGGCTGGCAACGCACTTGTGACTCCCCTGGTGTTGCAAGTGTCCATGGACGGTGGTGATCGCTTAAAATCAGGTGACCCACCTGTCCGTTTGCCTCCTAAGAAATAAAAAAAAAAATTCAAAGCTCTCCAAGGTTATAAAGTTTCCTGGTGATGGGCTAAATGCTATTGGAGTTATGGCTCTTATTTGCATATACAAAGATAAATGCTGGGCAAATTGGTATTTGAAGGATCTGGTGATTCCGGGGTCGTGTTATGAATATTTCACGTATGAATATTGAATAGGATCGATGTTAATTTAAAAATACAATCCGTAGAACGATTCTGTGTAATAAAACAAAACCTGCCGAACGAAGCCGCGTGCCGGCGCGGCGCCGCCCCCACTTCCGGCGCGTCGGGCGCCGCCCAAACCCGTATGTAAATATCGCGTAGATATCAACTTGTTTATGTGATTTAATGGGAAAGAGTTTGCGATGAGTTGTACTCGTACTATTTTATAGTTGAAGAGCTACTGCTTTATGTAGTAGGTCATTTTTTAAAGATGATTCTTACGTATTTTCCTTATGTAACATTATAAAATATCAACACTAGATCTGATGGTAAGCACAGTACGATCTAAAAGTGATGTTGACCAACCCAAAATCAACAAACTATCGGTAGTCGTTGCTGTCATGCCGCCCTGCAAGTTTCTCAGCATCTCGATATACCTATCCGATCCCGAACCAATCACTAAAAGATTGTTACTGTAGTTGTAGCCTTGATACAATTGGGCGCAATTACTATGTCCTATCACCCAGATTTTGTGTAGCTGTAACTTATACAATGTAATTACCAAACAACTGTTAGCAGGTAGCCAAAATACAACCAAGTGTGAGTAAATATATAATAGTAATATTTAAATACAATATACAGGCCCAATCCCAAGAAAGTTACATTTATATGCGATTATGATACACTCAGACCCTTAATTACCGTGATGGTATAAATATTTCTCGTAAGGAAACATTTCATAAAAATTAAAATTCTTCATCAGATTAAACACCTTCCACGGAAATCGATAATCAAAATTTAAAAAAAAGTGAGTGTGTGCTTGGTTGGCCCAAAACTGAAAACTGAAAACTGTGCATTTGATATCGACATTTTAAAAATATGACGTGACTTGTCAGTACTCCTAAAGACAAAACTTCTCTTCCAAAGCGGGCACCATAAAGGGCTTTTCAACCAAAGCCAAAACCAAAGCCAAAGGTTCAAAGGAACCAAGCGTTCACAAAACTTATATATTTCAAAGCGTTATAAAAACGATGCGGTCTATATAGCGGCATGGTGAAAAAAAAATAGAAAATGTGATGTGATATGATACGTCAATTTTGATTTGTTCTTTTTCTTATTTCAATTTCTTCATATTTGTCACAATGACGTCCAAAAAGTTCCTAACTAGTGCGTCTGCATACTCCGTACTAGATCAATGAGATGAAAGCCAGAAACACATCTCATTATCTGAAGCGCAGCTATTCAATTTATTTATAAGGGGCCAACCAGTACTTATGGTGTATCATAGCATTTAAATAAAGAGCACTACACTGATTATTTACGAAACAAATATATATATATATATATATGATTATTATAAGAAATGCTTAAAATAAAACATAATTATTACAATGTACTCACTCATGTAATGCACTTTTTTTCAGTGACTAAATATGTTTGATAATTACTGGAGGCGAGTATACCCGATTCAAGGTCAACGAACCGATCGTGACGGTTCACTTTTGTCTGCAGTTTAATACGCCTAAAGAAGTTTTCACTTTCAAAAATATTTCAATTGGATTTAAATTGTCTATTTAAACTACTTTGTTAAATTTAAGTATTTCCAGAACTTTATGCGTCATCTGCAATACGTTTTAGTGCCCACTAGTGGACATTTTATAGCTAAACTATTAGAGTTACTACTCTTCTCTATAGGCGAGAAACCGGCGCACATTATCATGTTCCGGGCAATAAAACACGACCATATATTCTATTTCTAAAGTCTTGTAAATGCTTTTAACATTTTTATATATAACACTGGTAACCACGCGTTACTTTGGCTGCGTTTTATTGCGATATTATAATAAGTATAGAACTAATAGATAGTGTTGAGACATACTTTGCATACCATGGATTCACCGTGCGGGTGTCGGGTCCATTGCATGGCAACGAGGGAAGCTACGAGTAGTTCCCGAGACTTGTGACACGGGTGTAGGTTTAAGGGGCCCCTTTCGACGGTACATTAACGCTCACCTTTACCACTCGCGCTTCTCTCCCTGCCTATCCAAATCTGGTATGAGCCTGCTAGTGCAGCTTTAGAGGCTCGTTCTAGTATAGAGCTTACTGTAGTTCTAGATAGGCCGAGATCATTGAGCAGGCTATAGAGAGATTCTGCTGGTATACCTCTGGCTCTCACTTTTACGGTATATAGATTTACTATATAGCCGTTTTTACTCAACTCTTTGACTAAGTCGTGATACCTGTCCAGCTTGATCTCGTGGTCTTTAGGAATATTAGTTTCCCATGGAACAGTAAGCTCGACAAGTACCACGCGCTTTGTATGTCTGGAATAGAGAAATATGTCCGATCTGGATGGCGAAACGCACACATCTTCTGGGATTTTGTAATGTTTTTCATACTTCTATCATATTTCTATTAGTGGAGAAAGAATAAATTGAATATTAAAAATTAAATAAATAAAAACAATGGAGAATCAATTAAAATCGTGACCATCTTAGAAATTTCCAGTGAGTTTTTGTGGCAAGTCAGAAGCCATGCTCAGTGATATTATCTCCCATACACTTCATGTGCACAATAACCAAACGACATTAAATAAAACACCACAAAATATAGCGCTGAATAACCCAAGATTATGAATAAAATATAAAATCCACTACATGACATTCCAAGATCCCTCCAAGAACTCCGATTAGTATATGTTCCTGACTTAAATTATCCTTAAAGATGGTTGTTAATTGTTTCTCCTTTAAACATACTGTATATGTATGCTATAATATATCAATTTACCGTCTGTTAATAGTTTTTCTATTCAATATTAATATCTCAAAGTGTTATGTCGTGTAGACTATGCTGCAGCGGTCGTATATCTCGTTCAACTGTCTACGCTTGCAGGCGTACTTATTCTGTTAACGGTTGCAATTATTATATTTGTTAGAATTTTATTAATATTTGAGATTCACAATATGTTTCAGTATTTAAATATTTGAATTTTATGCACAAGTTTTTGTTAAGTGTGGATGTTAATTTCTTTCTTCATATTGAATCCATTGTCTAAGTATGTGTAATGTGGTCAGTAAATTGCGTTAATTAAAGTGGCCCTTATATTTATAAAACTTCTTAGATACACAATAAGTTGCTGTGGCTAAGTTATTGTATGTTGAACTAAAAATTGCGATAAAGTATTTTTAATCAAAAAAATTATCACGACATGCTATAAAATAAACTGGAGCTGAAAGTATAAACTAATATGTAGCACTATCTATGAGATGTCTATAACATTCGGTCGAAGAGTTTTCTGACTACGAACTACATTAAAGCGCCATCTGTTTGATACTGATGAAACCTGCAATTAATAACAATAATCAACATTGACGACTAATTAATTTGCAATAAAATTGAGACTACTTACCCAAATAATCTCTCAAATTGAACCGAATCACATATAAATGCTAACTTTTATGAAGATCGGTTCAGTAGTTGTAGATTTCATCGTGGACAAATATCATGACACTGGATTCTTATATTTATAAGATATCTGTAGTTAAGTTTGTACGTGTAATGGTTTCTTTTTCAAATGTTCAGCCGCTAGTCTACTAACAAAGAAAATTATGTATACAATTAGCTATATATTATATACGATGTAAAGATAAACCATATCGAGTTTCTTAATGGTTCTTCAAGATGAGTGGGTTGTTTGTCTTAGGGCCTAAGTTGAATAAAGTATTTTTGATTTTGAAGTTATAATTTTATTCCAAAATTACTAGCCTATAATAATTGTTAATAATAGCTTTTTGAGAAATAATAAAATATCATTAGAAAATAAAAAAGCAATAGAAGAGAAATTACTACTTAATTAATGCGCGAATAAACATTAAACCTAAAGTATTCTAATTGTACTATAGTTTTATATAAATTACCGATATAGTAAAATAATCGACTTGTTCTCAAGAATAAGGCGTTGCATACGTCCGGCATATACTATAATTTTGATTGAAATTTATTGCTCTGCCGTGCATCACCAGAGGGCCCGTAACAGAGTTAGCACAATAAGCCACTCTGGTGATTAAATGAACCGTTTAGTCATATACAATCTCTATACATACAACAAGACTAAATGTAACTTGTCTGTCTACTTTTTAGATTTTTGTGTTTATTTTTAGAAATTTCTGTCTATCCGCTTGACTGTTTGAACACGCATCACTACTAAAGTACTGCGTTCACGATACACTTCAGAAAGAAAATCATAAAGCATATCAGCAAGTAACATTCAGTATTGGTTTCATTAAAATCGGTTCATTCTACCGAACGTTATTTTAGTTTTAATGACGACGCGACTTAAGTACGACAGAAAAATAAATAAGTAAATGGACTTGATACATTTAGACGATTTTATCAATCAATGGTTTTTTACATTGGGATCCACGTAGACGGAGACACAGGCACAGCTAGTACATGATGAAATACTATTATTGTACTGTTTAAAAAAATGTATTATAATTCTTAATTTTCTTTTATTTATTATTTGTAGGTTCTTTAGCATTTGACCTCAACTTCAACTGATATTTGATGACTAGCCTCTGCCCGCGACTTTGTTCGCGTGTAATAAATAATTTGGACTAACGCTAACACGTAGCGGAAAAAAAAACCCGATTTTTAAACATTTTTCATTGGTGCTCCGCTCCTATTGGTCTTAACACGATGATATAGCCTATAACCAACCTAGATAAATGAGCTATATAGAATTTAAAGAATTTTTCAAATCGGACCAGTAGTTCCTGAGATTATCCCCCTACAACGTCACAAACTCACAAACGTTACCTCTTTATAATATTAGTGTCGATTATTTAAGACGGAAATAAAGACAATCTATTCACTACTTTTGTCGTAATTACATTCAACAGTGAAGAACACCAGAATAGCATCCTATAGACAAATTGCCATAGCTCTAATTTCCAATAGAGCTCGGGGTAAAAAAATGATTAACTTCATTATTGGAAAATAGAGATGATTATTGGAAATTAGTAGTAGATAAGATATCCAAATATTTTTTAGGAGAAAACTAGGGATATAAATATTTTTGTGATTACCTTTTAATCCTAAAAAAATGCTTCGCACAATTTTATTGAACGACGGAATGTAGCGCGTAGCGGAGCTGTTATCCAGTGCGATGTGGGCATACGAGCTACGAAAAGATTTTATTCAAAACTAGTGCAACATATTAAACAATTGGCAAGCAAATTAAGTTCTGCTGCCTTTGCAGTACGTAAAATTCGCCAGCTAACTGATATTGCCACTGCTAGGTTAGTCTACTTCGCCTGTTTCCATAGCTTAATGTCTTATGGCATTCTGTTGTGGGGGACAGAAGCTGAGCAGCTTTGTTACAAAAACGGGCAGTTAGAGCAATTTACAATATGGGACCTCGTAAATCCTTAAAGACTAAGTTCAAGGAATTCGGTATCCTTACTCTGCCTTCCCAATACATTCTTGATAATTTAATGTATGTCCGAAAAAACCTTGATAAACTGGGTTTCGTAAAAGGTCGGCATAGTCTAAATACTAGGAACCGTCACAAACTGGTTATCCCATGTTTTAGACTTAGTAAAACAAGTAATAGTTTTTTGGGAAATAGTGTACGGTTCTATAACAAAGTTCCAAAGGATATTACCGATTTGCCGGATTGTGAATTTAAGTGCCATGTCAAGCGGGTTTTGGTCTCAAAAGGCTATTATAGAGTGGATCAGTATGTGAACGATAGTGATGTCTGGAATTGACTCATCTCTGTGCATCCATTAAAAACGTTTCTCTCATCTATGAATATAGTCTAAATATTATATATATATTAAAAAGATAAACCAGATCGAGTTTCTTGCCGGTTTTTATCGATGACTGGGTTGTTTCCGAACCGGTGGTAGTTTTTAATGTTTATAAGTGCCTTATTAGGGCCTAAACTGAATAAAGTATTTTTGATTTTGATTTTGAGTAGTGCCCGTGACTCCACGTAGAACCTAAGGTAGAAAAACAGAAACTAATAAAAACATCGGAATGTATAAAGTCTATTTACTTATGTACTTTTGTCTCGTACTAAAGTCGCATCATCAATAAAATCTCAATAACTTGATAGACTGAACCGATTTTAATGTAAGTAAGACTAAATGTTACTTGAGGATATGATTTATGACTTTTTAAACAGATAGACAGGCAGACTTTGCTAGAAATGATTGAAATGTTTCTAAGAAACTTGCAACAATTATATTCCCCAAAATCTAAAGAGTAACAACATGTTAGATTGACATTCTGATTATATGAATAGACATAGGTAGAGGATGTATAGAAGATTATTATTTAAAAAAAGTCATGAATGTGCTTTTCATACATTTCGTACATTCTTCAAGCATAACCGAAATATAATTTTACTTACGCCGGCATTACAGCGGCGAATGGCAAAATATCGCTTGTCTCTCTGTGGTTGCCGTTTTTTTCGATTGTACTGTGCTTTTCGTCAAGCATATTGTGGTCAATTTTTCGCACTACGATAAGAAAAACAAGTACTAAAAGACGGTAAAAATAACTAGGACATTTTCTCATCATTTACAGTTTTCTTTCTGTGTAGTTTAGATATTCTCCTATTTAAAAAAATAAATTAAAAAATAAATCTATAACAATAACAATATACTCCATATTATATTTTTGTAGCGCGACGTAGCCACTTAGTAGATTGGGTGTTGACGTCACCAAGAGCTGTCACATATGCGCGGAGGCAAGTTCGTCTCGTGAAAACAATACGAACATTGGTCAAATATTGGCATATTTGTCATGCGTGATGAATGGCACGAATATAACTATGTTGCCAAGCATATTTTAGTAAGAAAACCGAAGTTTCAAAGCGATATTTGTTTCGAAATAATATGTTTTCGGTGAAAACCCTACATATATAATGTAGACGTAGGTAGGCGCCAATTGGTATAATTTGAGTTAGAATACGGGTGATAAAGAAATGTTATGTTATCTCGAGTAAAATTTTTGACGCATGCTTGGACTTTGAGAGTAAGCTTATGAATGCGTGACGAGAAGGCTACGAACGTTATGTTACGTTCCGAGTGGGTAAAGCTTGAAAGCATTATAAACAAATTACCATTAGAATTCATAATATTAGTTTGAATTAAATACGAGTATATTATATTTCTATAACAATTATTATATTGATATACTATATTAACGTAGATATCAAAAGTGTTGCTGGTATCATTACTAAATGAACGATTATTATCTTGGAAGTGAAAACTATAAATATAAACTAATGATTTTGCGTTATGACATGCCAGTAAACGTGACCGACCGTATCGCGCTTTTATCAGACTACCGATTCGTAGTATAACGGCCTGTGTACATCTAATATTGAAACTTCGTATTGAGATTGTTCAGTACATCATATATTGAAAATGTATATAATTAATGCTCCAAGTGCCAAAAGATATGAAAACTACACTAATGTTAATAATTTCAATAAACAAATTATACAATTTAAATATTCGCATTTAATGAAATTAAAAATTCAAAAGAGAACGAAATAGTTTTTCTATTCTTTTGAGTATTCACATCTGTCGGCAGTCCTCAGGACTGTCTTGAATTCTTTTAATGTATTATTTTAATATAAAAGTTTGAAAATAACAAACTGAACTTTTTTTTAATATAGAAGTGAGAACTATGCACTCGCTCCCGAAATGAATCTGGATGAAGCAGAATCAATCTGGCTCGAGTGGTGGTAATGAATTGGCTGGATATGATTGATGCGGTACCAACGTGTCATCCGCTAATGGTCGTGTATGGTAACCACACTTACTGCACGATAAAAACGCTGCGTTTATTTAACCGCTGATCAAAACGATGTTCGATTATTGCACGTTTTTGGGAATTTCACATTTTATTATGTAACTATAACAGTTTCTTAATACCTTATAAATTCTAGCATTTGACCACAATTTCATCTTAACTTAAATCACTATGTTGTCTAAGGTGGTAAGTAAAAATAATGATTCCCCTCGTGTCGCAGGTGTCCATGGGAGGCGGTGATGACTTACTATTAGGTAACCCGCAGGTTTGTTTGCCACCAATTACATTAAAAAAAACTCTTATGACAATGTTTAAAAGCTAGTATTAATAAACTCATCATCATAGGCCTTTTCATCTGTAACAGATGATTTAAGTAGCATTCTGGCGGCACTTTCGTAAATGACTGACAAGACCGATCCGCGAACGAATAATAAACTACCACCAAAATAAATATTCAAATATTTTTTTTATATTAGGTATAGGGCGCCAACGAGCAGACGGGTCACCCGATGGTAAGTGATTACCGCCGTCCATAAACAGTTGCAACACCGGGGGAGTCACAAGTGCGTTGCCGGCCAAAAATATACGTAATATATAGAAATGACACGTTGCTAGAAATAAATGAATGAGACTTCCGTAGACTTTTGTGTGGATTGTAAATCGACAGTTTGAACGCAACGTTTTTCCAGGCATGTGTGTGTTCTGGACGAATTTCATTAAATAAAATGATTCACCGCCGACCAGTGAAACGGAAAAGACGTTCAGTACACTTAGATACATAATGATGTTACTATTTTTATATCATCTGTTTGTAGAGGATACTTTTAACAAATACTTTGAAAATAACGCTTACGTGATATTAATTATAAATAATATCGTTGTTTTATATTTTAAATCCAGTTATTGTGTATTATGTTCAGTTATGTCGCTGTTTTGTATGGCATACTAACTTGTAACGATGAATTATGTAATTTTAAGAGTGAGCCTTTTTCATACTTATTTGTTTTGACATAAGGCTTGCTTGCACATATTGCGGTACAAGCAACGGCTAACTTATAATCAACAAATTCCCTATCCTATTCTACATAGTTTAGAGGAATTTTTCCGACACAAAATACATATAGGAGTTGTTGAGGCACGCATGCTTGGTACACATACATGTTTCAATAACTCATATACGTATATCAAGATAGCTTAGCTTAGGTTAACTCAGATAGGTCGTGATTTTTGCACAAAACAGGTGACAGCCCAAGCCGAGGTGTGCCGTGCCCCCTTGAGTTAGTCGCCCAAACATACCAAATCGGCTGAGTACCTTCAGCACTCGCCTCAATAGTTCGGTAAAGCTGTAAAGACCTTTACGGGTCAACAGCGTTTTCATTTGGAAATAAAAATATAATCTACAACAGAGAAACAATATATTCATCAAGACCTCACTTGGTCAATAGCATAGTCAGTTCGAAAAAAAAATCATTTGTGAGAGAATAATTCGTTATAAAATTAGTTGTTGTAAAAACGAATATATATAATTATGTGATAATAATATGTATTTTTAATTAAATAACTTCATGAATTCAACTTATTCTACAATTTAGGATTCGAAATTATTACGACAAATAAATGTGTGTGTTTTGAAATGGATGTTCATATCACGAACGATTCACTCAAAATCCATTAATTAACAGATCGACGATTAAAACCATTGTCATGGTAATTTTTATTGCGGTTAAAACACTTTAGAATGTATGTAAGCTGATTTAATTGGGATCCCGTTATGTTTGAATGCAATGAACCGCGTCGCCCTTTGCGTACATCGGTTATTTGTTATGTTGACTATTATTTGTTTATTTTAAACAAAATATAACCCTATGTCTAATATCTATATATTAAAACGTGAAGCAAAAAAATTGTACCCCTTTTTAACCTATTTCCCGTCAACGGTTGAACTTGAAATTTGACATAGTTAAAGTTTATATGGTGGAGAAGTGCAGAAAGCTATTTATTTTATATAAAATGCATTAGAAGTACTTTAAATTAATTAAAATAGGCACTACTCACACTACTACTCGAATTTTACACAACATATATACACATGTAAATAAAAAAGACATTTTGACAGCCGTCAATAATTACGAACTTCAAAAAAGGTTGTGAAGGAAGGAGGTTGCTATGCTCGTCTATATGTATTTTTTAACTCTTACTTTCTAATTAGCATATTTCTTCCTTCATTCAACAATGATATTACAAAATATAACAATTATTGTAATGTTTATTATTTTTTATGGTGAACTCACTTCAAATGATGTCTTAATAAAAAAAATGAGCCAGATAGTACTTACTTTAATCAAAAAAAGATCTTTGTTCATAAAGGTAATCCATGACTTAGACCTCCGCGGCAACAATGTTACGTTCAACCTCGTGTATCAACAAAATAGAACTTATTTTCAACAGTTAATGGTAGTATTAAAAACGTCTTTATCTTGGATTCACCATTTGATTGTATAGTGCATCTCTTCCAAACGATGATATTGGGCATATCACTATTTCTCATAATGAACAGACTACATTTAATTCAATATCACTCAGAAATACCACCCACCCATGTTGTCGTGTAAAATTAATTGACAATTGTGTCATGGGTTGCGATAAATTTCTTTATTTTCGTAAAGTTATGTTTGGTTAAAACTTGTGCTTTACCACGTGGTTTTTGTTTCTAATTAATGTTCATTGTAATTTACACTTCGATTTTTTTAAATGATTATATAATAAAGATCATGGCAAATGGCAAATAACTGAGTAGCCATGATGATTTAATTATAGAAGTATACCCTTTGACAAAAAAACTCTAATAAAGTTCAAACTTTAAAAAATCAATTAACTATGGTCGAATGTTGACCACTGGTCGCCCACTAGTTTATGTAATAGTACCTGGGCGACCGAGCCTAGCTCGGTTCTTTAAATAACTTTATTAAATTAAAATAAACTGCAAGGTTTGCCTTACAAAATTAACATTTTTTTATAATTTTTTTTTTTTTAAAGATCTCTTCTGCTATTACTCGAATTCGAACTGGAGTTACACGGACTTTCGAAGCAACCGATTTCCATCTCAGCTATTTTTGTTTATTGTATTTTATTTGTGTTTTATATTCTTTATATTCTGGCTATATTTTTTCATTGCCTGAATACTCAGATAAAACAAGTTTTCTATGAATAAAATCCAGCTAGATCGATTTATCCTCCGTGAAACTACCTACATACTAAGTTTCATGGAAATAGATGACCCCGTTTCCGAGATCCTGAATACATACAAATATATAAGAATTGCTCGTTTAAAGGTATTATATTATTAGATAGATAGATTAGATAAGAAAGTAATTGTATATAAATATTTAAAAAATGGAGGAATAATCCGTGAACTTGTTTGTTAAGGGACTTGATTAGTTTTGAGTTGTATTCGCATGTTTTTAGCAGTTGTACCTAAAACATAATATTTCAATTTTAATTATGTGCCTTGCTACCTATAAATTTGCTATCAGACATCAATAGTTCTTGCAACTTGGAGACCGTCTGCTGTGCAGTATGAGGTCACGCGTTGTCGTTCAGGAGCAGCGGAGACGCGCGATTGGCGGAGACGGCTGGAGTGGGGTGTAAGGGGTGTCAAATAACATCATATGACTTGAGACAACCAAGCTAACCTCACCTGCACGTAGTGCACCTTGCTGAATAACGAACGAGGAAATGGCGAAAGCGGGGAGGTAGGGTTTTACAGCCTGACTGGGTCGCAACCTCCATGTATATGGCGAAAAAGCCCGTAATAGTGATTTGCTTCTACGGGTCGCGTTTCGGGATCAGCCTGTGCATATCCAGCTTTTTGCAGGCCGGCATGATAGTGGCGACCGACGATGGATAGTGTGTCAATCGGTGGTCGCTACTATTTTTGGATTGCACTGTGCTTACCATCAGGCATAGTGCAGTCATTTTGCCGTGCTACAATAAAAAATAAAATAAAAAAAGATGTACCAGCTTCTCCATCATTGTGTTCAGTTTTTTACATTACACATCTGCAGTAATGCTCACCCTGTTTGGTAAGAAGTTGTGAAGAATCACACCGGCGCTAAACCACCAAACAGTGACCATCACTTTTCTAGGGGTAAATTTTCGTTTAGGGTATTGTTTAGGTGCTGAAACAGGATCCAACCAACTTGCTGAGCGCTTGCGGTTATTAAACAGAATCCATTTTTCATCGCAGGTAATAATGCGGTTCAATATTCTTTCATGTGTGTGTCTGTTGAGCAGTGCAAGGCACGTCGCGACGCTTAATTCACTTCATTTAGTTCGTGGGGCACCCATTTGTCAAGCTTTTTTACCATGCCAATTTGACGCAAATGGACCAATATTGTTTTGACGCTAACGTCGAAAGCTGCTGCTAATTCAGCCGTAGATTGTGTGTCATCAGCTTCCACAATCGCCTTTAATTCGTCATTGTCGACCAAAGTCTTCGGACGACCGCAAGGTAAATTTTTTAGGTCGAAATTCCCAGAACGGAAGTGAGCAAACCAATAACAGGTGGTGCGTTGGTTTTTAGTTTTAGCTCCGTAAACGTCGTTGATGTTGCGTGCCTCTTGTGCCGCGTTGCTGCCACAACGGTACTCATATTCCATAATTAATCGAATTTTTGACGTATCCATGATGACAAAAAAGATTGAAATGCGATGAAAATGTAACACTAATCAATAAACAAATGAATACTTTTGGAAAAAGAATTTCATGTTTTTAAACTAAAATTAATTTGAAATTAGAATTCTTAGCCAAACAAAAATTATTTTGATTTGAAATGGCCAGTACTGCAGGACGGCAATTTCATAGGTAAAGACCTATTATTAAGTTTTTATTGAAAACCAACACCTGCCCGCGACTTCGTACGCGTAGTAATAGTTACTTTGGGCTAACGCTAACACGTAGCGGAAGCTCTTAAGAGGAGAAAAAACCCGATTTTGAAACATTTTCTGTGTTCTGCTCCTGTTAGTCTTAGCTTGGTTTATATATAACCTGTATCCTTCCTCGATAAATGAGCTCTATAACACTGAAAGAATTTTCTAAATCAGACCAACAGTTCTTGAGATTACTACAACGTCACAAACTCACAAACTACTATAATAACTTTGAATAACAAACAATAGATCATAATATAGTAGTTATAAAGTACATAAAGTTTGAGAAGATAATCAAAAATTACCCATAAAATACTTTCTATTTTGACGATTTCCTGAATCCAGTACATGTAACAACATAGTAAGCAGCCGCGGGCGCTGAGAGATTGGAATATGCAAATAACAGACCAGTTTTAACTCCTATAACTGATGTGCCGACGGTCCTCTTGAGGTGTGTCAAAATGGATGTGAAATTATTTTGTATATACTATTTCAAATTATAATATTGTTATGTTTTTACTATGTACAATACTTTTTTTCATGTCATATGATGCAAACGAACACCACCTGATGTTAAGTGATCACCGCCGTCCATAGACACTTCCAACACCAGGAAAGTCTCAAGTGCGTTGCCAGCCTGTGCTTGGGCGGTAGGGGAAGTGGGCCCCCGGCGCACTCACTGACCGAACGCAATAATGCAAACACTATTAGTTCACGTGGCTGTTTCCGTGGGTCGGGTGGTACTACCCCGGGTGAGCTGACCCATTCATGCTGAAACCAGTAACAAAATTTTAGCGTGGCTCTACCATCTAGGGCTTAATGATGCCGTTGTCAGTGAAATTCAATATATACTATTTATCTATGGTGTTACGTAACCAGTAGCTTGTTTTAAACGCCATCTATCCCCACGTTCACGGTACTATATTGTTACCTGTACGTGTTTTAAATTTATGATTCTTAAAATGTTTTGAGCAAAAATGATTAATTATGATCAACAGTAGACAATATGGTAGTTCTTAATTCTAAATTAAAAATATCATAGTCCAATGGATATTTTTCGGATGACTTAACGCAGTGTCTGTATTAAAAAGAACACTCCATCCTTTTGGAGGTTACATAAGGTAATTCAGGCTATTGCAAAACATGTAGCATTCTCTCGACCTAAGCGGCATTACCTACAAGAAGGCCGAGTCACTTGTGGTATTTGGTCAGCTACAAGATTCGACTACAGATTTAGATGATGTGAAGATGTGTGGAACTGTAAATGTACCTTAGTCGACCCTTACAAAAAAAAAAAAAACCGACATAACGACAATACAAAACGAATAACGACAAGTTAGAAAGAAATACTATTCTACTGTATACCGGTATTTTACGGATCTGGTAAAGGGGAGTATGTTCTATAATTTCTTTAAATAAATACCAATTTTTATATATCATTCTATAGAATCGTCTAATACTTATCAGGTTCTTTACAAAGAAGATTATTATATCTAAATATTATATATATTCAGTATCATGACATTTAGACACGATGAACTCTGAAATGATTCAAACCAATTTTCATAGAAATTGGCATTAACATATAATTAGCTCCAACTTGAGATATACGATAATTTATATTTCGTTTAATGACCTGAATATTTTTTTCATTATAAACTAAATTATTGTCAATGTTGATTATTATTACTTTCATCAGTCTCGAAGAGATGGCGCTTTAAATGAGTTTTGACAGAAAACAATACGACCCATTGTTATTGGTATCTGATAGATGGCGCCACGCAAATATTTTATCATAATTTTGTAACAACTGAGTCACAGCAACACGTGGCTCGGTCTGCTAGTGGACATTATAAATCCATCCCCTTTACCTTCAAAAGACCTCCCTTTTATGTTTTATAATGAAAGTATCAATATCGCTTGCTCCTGTAAATCAGTTAGTGAAGATTGTATCCCTAGATGAGACCGTAATGTGGTTTGCTCGCGGATACGCTACTGTTTAACACCCACTGTATCTTGTAGGGTTGTCGTTCATATATTCCTCATCTTTTATAATTATTATCATAAACGAAAGTTTTTTTAGGTATATAAAGTAATCAATTTCATAAGCGCATTACTAATTTATGGGTTAAGCTCGAATAGTATAGAGTAATTTTTTTTGTTTAAAAGTATTTATTACACGGTGCATCGTTGTTTCAATGGTATATTCGATAATGCCGTTAAATGGATATGTAATACCTTAATTCAAGAAAAAAGATTTTATATTAACTATATATGTATATTAACGGGCGAAGGTAGTTATCGTCTAAACTATGTGTAGGATTTTGTTACAATCGTTTACTTTTTGTGTTAGAATTTCACATGATGTTAAAAGCAAGCAAAATGGCGACTACCGTGAGGCTCTCTCAATCCTTCGTTATACGTACGCTAACGTTGTGGAATAGGTTACCCAGCACGGTTTTTCTTTAGGGCTATGATATGGGGTTCTTCAAGAAAGGACTGAAACGCGCCATTCCAGGTTAACAACAAAACAGTAATGCCGTTAGTGTTAAAATTTTATTTGCTACCTTTTGGCATAAAAATGGGCAGAGTTAAGTGATGATTATTTATTTTCAGTAAGTGCCAACCCTAAGCCGTTATTCGGGTTGTAGCCTAAAGGGTTTTCGCTCCCCGTCGCTTCGTTGAGTCGTTTTAAAACAACGTTATTAACCAAACCGCACTGATGCGGTTTGCGATGCTCATAAATATTAAACGGTGCTCGTTCAAACGCCTTGTTTGTCCGTAATCGCTTGTACTAATTCGCTTTCGTTCGGGCCATTGTAGCCTATAGTACCAATAGGTGACTTACTCTTTGAGGAATATGGTGTACCATATCGCACATAATATACTACGTACAATAAATTTATGATTTGAATTATATATTCCATTACTTTTTTCACGGCTTCGTTCGTACGCTAAAACTTGTTAAAAAACGCTTAGTTTGTTTTTTTTTTTTTAATATTACAGTTCCTATTGCACACGGTTTATTCTATACTAGCTGACCCGTGCAACTTCGTCTGAACCAAAATTGGTTATCACTGGTTTCAATTGTATTTTTAAAGGCGAAAAAAAATGAATAAAACTGGTATCCAGTTGCAGCCACAACTACCGTTTCCAAAAATCCAAACTATCCACGGATTCACTGAAACATATACCCAGATTACATGTAATTTTTATTTTAAATAAGCCTAGTACCCGTTCGTAGCATCATCTACCACTCCGTTGTTTGTGTCCGGTAAAGCTGTTAAGACCTTGCTCTGTCAATAGCGTAGTCATTTCGAGAAAAAAAAATCATCTACCAGGTTCAATTAAGATAAAAACTAACCTACATAAAACTAAATAAACATCTCTACCGCTTACTTTATCATAACCATCTTCAACTTGTATTAAAACCTTTTTATAATTCATTATATTAACGAAAAATATATGAACACCGTATCGAAGCGTCAAACATCGCGCCGAACCGTCAAATGTCACTTGCTTGAAACTATAGTCTAAGAGTTATAAACTGTTTCGAAAACGTATTTTAAATATATTTCTAATACATTTTTATAAATAATCTCTGTACCACTCACAACATAGTTCCTATCATATCTTGATAATTTATCCATGTTAATATGTTTCTATTGTAAATTATTCTACGTTGTTATACTGAATATTTGGCATTAAATACATAACGTGTATTTGTCACACTTGATATTGGCGAAATTACCTATATAGGCAGAGGCCATACCGGAAAGAATCAATCAAGCCAGTTTTATACATTATATTCATCATAACAACGGGCTACCTAGCTGCCGGTAAGAGTTGCGTTTATTTGTGCATATCGTACCTTCACAGACAAAAATATTGATTTTTAAATAATTTTAGGATGTTTTCTTCCACTAACTTAGAAACGTTATTAAAATGGAATTATTATTGAAAGACATTTTTGGTATTGACAATAATGTGCTTGATGCTATATTTGGAAATAAAAATAAAAGTAATCTTACCCCATGTTAGAATAGCAGTAATTTTATTATTACTATATTTAGATATAAATAAGTACAAATTTTATCTTCCACGCTAATTCAGTTACTACTCAATATTTAGACCGATTTATTGCTATAAAAATAATGTGTATAGAATATAGCTATAGGTATAGTTTAGTGCAGTACTGGCTGCACGATAAAGATAGCGATAATTGTGGCAGCGTGTGTTATCGACCTATTTTTTTTTCGAATTGTATACGCTGTTGACTGGTAAGGTCTTTACAGCTTCACCGAACTATTGAGTCGAGCACTGAAGGCACTCAACCGACTTGGGATGTTTGGGCGACCAACTCAAGGGTGCACGGTACACCTCGGCTTGGGCTGTCACCTGTTTTGTGCAAAAATCGCAACCTATCTGATCTAACCTAAGCTAAGCTATCTAGATATATTTTGTGTTGGAAAAATTTCTCCAAACTATAAAGGATAGGATAGGGAAAAATAAGGGTAGAACTCTTTGTTGTGTGTTTATTTTTCTGAAAAAGAAAAACAACATGTAAGCGTGTAGGCGTGCACGTGTGTATAGGTGATGTATGTGATGTTGTAGCAGTGATGTAAAGTTTTGTGTCACTATATCACGTGAACAGTGTACTCAAGGGCTCCCCGCCGAGGGAACGGACCTAGGCTTGAGCCGTTGCCGAGCGGGGCCTAATCTGGTGTGCGGGAGCGAAACTTACCCCCAGACCACGGTGGCGTGATAGTGATTATGCGGGCGTGGACGTAAACACGCTTTGTTTGAAGAGACAGGCTGCTACTGATCTTTCGCTGACGTGATTGAATCAGGAGGGTCGGTAAGAAGAATGTGTCGTGGTCGTCTTCTATACCGCGCAACGTTGGGTACGGGTTCATAGTTCGTGGCGGATACCACTAAAGGGCTGGGATGATTCGCGGCTTTTTCGAAATAACTACGTGTGAGTGATTTTATATACGCCCAGACAGAAGGCATCTCCAGCTCCTGTGGTGATCCTTATTCCGAACGTACCATGGGGCACCGGTGATTTTACGTAGGGCTCGGTTCTGGAGAACCTGTAACTTTTGAATACGATTTTGCGTATGTGCCAAAACCGAACAACTGTACGTCATAATCGGACGGATGCAAGTTTTATATAAAGTGAGTTTATGTCTGGGGGACATTTTACTCTTATGACAAAGCAAATGATAGAGACGACCCAAGACTATAGAGGCTTTGTTTCACACTCTATCTGTGTGTGAATCGAAATTTAAGTGTTTATCTAAAGTGACGCCGAGATATTTCACCTCGCCGGCCCAAACTATTTCGGTTTCGTATAGCCTGATGGTCGACGACGCATATATTTAAAATGGCGTCAATCCCAAGTCATACGTACATACCTTTACGATTATCGTTGTTTCATTGTATGTGGTGAAATCTTAATATCAATAATGTTTAATAAAATGAAATTTGTTCTTTGTTATGGAAAAAAATATTGGTTTAAAATTTATTACTTTTTTTATAAAATATATCAGCGGGTATATATACATGATTGTTTATAAAGAAATGTGTCTGACTATGATAAATTCATGCTTTTAATTGCGTTTAAATGTTACTGAAAAAAAAATGTCCTTAAACCTATTCATAAATCAAAATTAATTAAATCAAAACGCGCATTACGAATACAACGTTAATCGGCTACCAAGTGTCCTTTCGGGCTAATACCGCCCTCTCACAGAAAATCGACGTGAAATAACAGCGCTTGCATTGTAGTGTTTCGTTTGGTCAGTGAGAGCATCGGAGGCCCACTTCTCCTTTCCTCCTTTGCCTTCCCTTACCCTCCCCCATATACAGGTTGGCAACGCACTTGCGACACCCCTGGTGTTGCTAATGTCTATAGAGGTGGTGGTCACTTAACATGACGTGACCCACCTGTTCATTTGCTTCCTATGATACAAAAAAATATATATTGATATATTAAAGAACCAGGTATTCTAAAATTCTTGTTCTTTTAACGTTGCCGGCTCTTGTACTAAGGTGTCGCAAAAAAGTCTAGTTACGTTAACTACAAATTTTTGTTTTTCGTTATCCTGGAGAACCCCTTGCGTTTTATAGGACGAAAAGTATCCTGGATGTAGCCTTGTAATATCAGTTATTACTGTGTTAAGTTTCGTTAAAATTGGTTTAGTACTTTCAGAGTAATACGGGTTTAGGTTCTAGGCTTTAATCCTTTATCCTGGAGAACCCTTTGCGTTTTATGGGACAAAAAGTATATTTGATGTAATCTCGTAGTATTAGTTATCACTATGTCAAGTTTCGTCAAGATTGGTTCAGTAGTTTCAGAGTGATGCGTGTTCATAGGGACAGACAGACAGACAGACAGACAAAAATTGTAAAAAGATTATTTTTGGCTTCTATATCGATAACATAGTCTACCCTGATTAAAATTTTCAAAAAATATTTAATGTACAGATTTCGACTTGTTACAGTTTTATTATAGTATAGATTTAAATCTGTCCTTTTTTGCAATCGCAACTAACAACTGAACATGATGCTGTCAATCTGCCGTTATTTCTAAATATTTTTGTATTTTTTCTAGTTCACTAATTTTTTTTTACGAAAATTTAAACGAAATTCTTCACTTGTCCGTAAGATTTTTCAATATTTGTATTAATTTGTATTTAATATAATTATGTACCGTATACTTCATATTTACATAGCGGTTTAAGTTTATTGATTTGTTGGTTATTTTGTATCGGCTTAATTTACTTTCAACGTCATAATTTGTTTCACATTTTACATAATATAACTATAGTTATACTACAAGCTGATCAGAGAGTATATCTATGATTAAAAAAAAACCTATCTGAATCGATTCAATAGTTTTTAAATTATGACCACATATATTGCCAGATGGGGTGTAAGGGGTGTCGAGTAACATCTTAAGACTTGAGACACCCAAGCCATCCTCACCTGCACGTGGTGCACCCTGCTGAATAACGAACGAGGCAATGGCGATAGCGGGGTGGTACGGTTTTACAGCCCGACTGGGTCGCAACCACCATGTATATGGTGAAAAAGCCCATCATAGTGACTCGCTTCTGCGAGTCGCGTTTCGGGATCAGTCTGTACATATCCAGTACTGGGTGACTTTCGTCATTATGGCCGGCATGATAGCGGCGACCGGCGATGGATAATCTGTCTATCGGTGGTTGCCGATGTTTCTGGATTGTACTATGCTTAACATCAGGTATAGTGCAGTCACTTTGTCGTGTTTCAATAAAAAAAAAGAAACAGATAGATAGAGAGAAGTTGTCTATTGCCATATTTGAAATAACCTATTAGAATACAAATTTATATCGCCTCAATTTTTTTTGGTCATTTATCTTGTGTCACATTATAGCAGGCCGAGAACTAGGTGGAAAATAAGAGACGCTCGGCAGAGCAGCTAAAGCCAATATGGCGGTGCCCATGGTTTAATTCAAAATGATTCAATGATTTAAATAAATATTGTGTTCAGTTTTTAACATGCGTCTATCAACTAAATGATTGTATTTATTATGCATTCATACGCAGATTGAAATTAGAATTTATAGTTGGATATCTTGCGTACTATTGATTTCCCATTATCATACCCATTTTCCAATTATCAAGTTAAGATTAAAAACGCAATTTTAATACCTTAAAACGAATAATTTCTCTAAATTTTTCAGCTGAATACTATGATCCGAAAAAAGTTTCACTTGCATCGTGGTTTCATAAAACCACAGATTTTCTTTTGTATACTATCATTGAATAATAGTATATTTCAATATCTAAAAGGATTGAATAGAGATAAAATATATGAGACCTAAAAAAGACACGTTCCAAGTCATTAGATTCGCAGAAACGTTCAAAAAGTGGCGTTAACCGCGATATCAGGTTTTAACGCGTCGAATCACACTCACTCGGGACCGATTGAAAATCGCACGGGATGTGAATATCTCTACATAAGCCATTAGCAGGTGATTTTGTTAAGGGGATGACGTAATCTATACATATGAATAATATAAAATGATCTGTTGTTTATTTGAGCTAATCTCCGAAACACCTAAACCGATTTTGACGAGATCTTTGCTTGTAAATGGAGAAAGTACCAGTTATATCTCAAAATAATTTTTCATGAAGGCTAAGTAATAATTACAAAATCAAGAAAAAAAGAAGAAAACAAGATATATATTTATTGACATAGTAATAAAAAATGTGCAAAAAACCCTCAAAAATAACAATAAAAAGTAAAACTATGACAAACCTGTTAAAATGGCGTTAGTTTTCAGCCAGGACTCAAAAGTCGCCAATATATAAAAAAAATTCAAAATACCGATAGCTATAAATGTACATAAATATTAAAGAGAATCAATCAAAAATAAAATAATAAGAGAGTAAGAAAAAAAAATACATTACAATATAATTTTATATGATTATGTGAATTCCGCGTCAATCCTATTTAACGAAAATATAATTATAAATGCACTTGTGCACAAATTACATGCAAAAATAAATGCACAGATTACAAATACACATGTATTTGTTGCTCAAGAAATTTTACTAAAAATCGGTAAAAAGGTATACGTGTTCGAAATTCCTCATATCTCATTTTTTAGCCAAATGTTTATTAAGCAAGAAATTAGTCTTGAATAAAATATGAATAATTTCGAATTTCATTATATAAGCAAATGACAATTTAACATTGACACTGGCAGATATGCGAGTTAGGGCTGGCAGAAAATAAAATATATAAATACAAATAACGCTGGACAACGACGCCTTATCTAAAGTCTTCCGCTTTGGAATTTTCAAACGTTGCCGAGCAAAGTTCGTCCGCTTTCGGATCGAGCAGTAACTCGTGTGCTCACTGATTCGTTTGTTTTTGATAAGATAAAACCAATGTTCGAATAAACGAACTCCTTGGATTTAAAGTTGTACTTTTAAATCGTATTTCACTTATATTTTGATTTTGCGCCAGACCTTTACATAAAAATCAAATTAGCTCTATCAAATACCTTCGATTTTTTTAATTTAAAACTTCTTTACGGCATGTTGAGCGGTATTTTTGCCAGGATATAAGCTTATGGTTTAGCGTCAGCGACACGTTACTAGTGCGACCAAACGTATTCCGCTTGCGGCAGACTAGCGACGTGTAGTATAGGAGCCTGTGTACATCTAATATTGATATTATGTATTGAGATTGTGCAGCCCATAATATGTTCTATAAATTAATAAACTTTATAAGTATATATAAACATATATAAATATATATATATATATAATTTTTATTCGAAATGTCAATATATTTGAAAAGAGACGAATGATAATAATTTCAATTGACTATTTACTAAATTTAAAAATTCAAGAGAGAACACAGTTATTGCATTCTTATGACTTTTCAGTTCAGTCCGCAGTCCTTATGACCGATTAGACTTTTTTTTCTTCAAAAGAAAGATTGCGCTTATATTATAGATCAAGCCTTACATTGTGAGGGTACAAACATACATTAACATAAAGTATAGTCAAAAATATGTTGTAAATCACTTAAAACATTATCGTGTATGGAATTTAAACCCGTAATAAACAAGCATTATCTATATGTATAGACTATGTAGTTTAACAAATTCTGGATACTTAATAATAGCCACGTTTATTATTTGTCGTTTACTTTTAACCTATTGCTAAAAACTAAATTCTAGACTGTCCAAAACTAAGCTCCATAAAGACTAATGTAGACTTCATAAGGCACAGTTCAACAGACTGTTGACAGCATAAGCTTAAAAAATACCTGATTTATGTCCTGATTTAAAAAAAATATTAAAAACATGGTCCTAAATTTTAAAGAACGTGAAAAAAAATTAGTAACAAATTGGTACGAAAAGTCCCATCTGATTGTTTAATCTATGACCATTGTAACATATCCCGCTCGATTTTCGCGCGCCGTCTTTTTAACAACTTGTGTGATGGTTTTTCATAGTTAATTTAATCACAGGGTAGGCAGTTATAAGCTCAAACACATTTAGGGAAATGATAATATTCAAAATTAAATTGTTAAAGTTTGAACAATCCAGTTGCTTAATGATTCCCTCGGGTACATTGAAATTTTAGATGTGGATTGAGAATCATTATAATAATCATTTGCTGTAGTTTTGTTTAGCGCAATTTTAGTCCTTTTTATGGGTTGCAACTTGAGATATTATTAATTTATCAAGTGAAAACTGTTCTGTAGGTGGTAGAGCCACGCTGAAGGTATTACTGGATTCAGCATGTATGGGTCGGCTCGCCCGGGGTAGTACCACCCGACCCACAGAAAACCGAAGAGAAGGAACAATGCTTGCATCGTTGCGTTTTGTTCGGTCAGAGTGTGCGTCGGAGGCTCACCTCTCCTCAACTTCCCCTTTCCTCTTCCCTTCCTCCCCTCGCCCTTCCCCAACACAGGCTGGCAACACTTGCGACTACCCTGGTGTTGCAAGTGTCTATGAACGGTGTTGATCACTTAACATCAGATGATCCACCTGTTTTTTTTGCCTCCTATGATATAAAAAAAACATCTTTAGCCACATCGAGCGGTATTTTTGGCAGGACATAAATTTATAATTTCGCGTAATTACATGCTAGTATGTGTGACTGACCATGTTGCGCCTACGCGGCTTGTGTCAGATTAGTATCACTTGGTATTGGGACCTGTGTACATGTAATATTGACATTTTGCAGTTCATCGTCGCGTCAGTTTGATTGATTAATAAACTTTTTAGGTACGTGTATATTGCTGTTATGTTATTGCTCCGAGTGCACATGGATGTGAAAACTAGACTAATGTCAATAATTTCAATATATGACATTTAAATAATTCACACTTTTTTTTTATTCAAGCACGACATAGTGACTGCACTATGCCTGATGTTAAGCATAGTACAATCCAAAAACATCGGCAACCACCGAGAGACAGATTAGCCGTCGCCGGTCGCTACTGTCATGCCGGCAATAATGATGAAAGTCACCCGGTACTGGATATGCACAGGCTGATTCTGAAACGCGACGCGCAGAAGCGAGTCACTATGACGGGCTTTTTCGCCATATACATGGTGGTTGCGACCCAGTCAGGCGGTAAAACCACCCCGCTTTCGCCATTGCCTCGTTCGTTATTCAGCAGGGTGGACCACGTGCAGGTGAGGTTGGCTTGGGTGTCTCAAGTCTTAAGATGTTACTCGACACCCCTTACACCCCAAAAATACAATATATAATAAATAAACTATAATATATAATTAATTTATAAAGTCGTGGTGGTCTAGTGGTTTGACCAGTGGAATATCATTTCTATGTCCGCAGGTTCGAACCCTGGCATATACCAACGAATTTTTCGGAATTCGCTTACATTTACTTATTTAAATTGGCAATACTATCGGCGCAAAGTGAAGGAAAACATTGTGAGAAATCCCTGAATTTGAGAAATGTTTCAATAGTAACTATTATACGTGTGAAAACATAGAACTGTGTATTTGTAGTCCGGTGAAGCTGTTAGACCTTGCTGAGTCAATAGCGTAGTCATTTCGAAAAAAAAAAAACTGTGTATTTCTCAGAATTTGAAATTGTCAATATGCCGTGGGTTGGCGTGGTGATTATGCCCATACCTTACTTCGTGAAGACGCCTATGACTTTTTTTTCATATCATGTAGGAGGCAAACGAATATGCGGGTCACCTGTTGTTAAGCGATCACCGCCGCTCATAGACACTAGTAACCCCAGAGGAGTCGCAATTGCGTTGCCAGCCTGTGTTTGGGGGAATGGAGAGAAAGGGAGAGAAGACGGGAGAGGAGAGAGGAGAGGAGATGGGTCTCCGGCGTTCCCAATGACCGAACGAAACGCAACAATGCAAGCACTGTTACTTCACGTCAGTTTTCTGTGAGAGGATGGTGCTACCCCGGGCGAGCCGACCCATTCGTGTTGAAACCAATAATAGCTTCAGCGTGGCTCTACCACCTACAGAACACAAGACAATTAATTTAAAATTTCAAAAAATAAATTTCATCGTTTTGAGTTTTCACTTCTATTGGCAGTACTTATAACCGCCTTAACTTTTTTACTTGCATATATCAACTCTATCTGTCCATAATAATGATTTGCCAGTGTACAATAATTCATGATGAATCAATTCTGGTTATAGCTCTATAGCTCTCGTTTATTCGACGAAGAGTTTACGAATATAGGGTGCGTGTTTTAATCGTACCACGACACGGATCGTCAACTTATATCCGATGGTGATATTCGACCGAGCCAACAGTTACACCGGCCTGTCCATTGTTCAGCTGAAATATTGCTTTAGGCAGATATTAGAAACATTTTGTTCTTACATAAAAAAATATATTTTTTATTTATATTTTATTGAATTAAATATGCTGATTAGTCATACTTACAGTAAATCTAATAGTAATATAATTAAAACCTGACAATAATTATATAAAAAATGTACTAACTACACAAAAAAATCGGAAGTATTTGTAATGTTTTTCTTTTTTTCGATCTGACTACGTTATTGACCCACCAAGGTCTTAACAGCTTCACCGGACTACAAGTATTTGTAATGTCAAAATAACAGCTTGGTGCTTAATAGACATGAAGGTGACACAAGACATTCGGCATTTACAAAAAACATCGAATTCCAAAGCTTTTTGTCTGCCTATTTGTTTCGGTCAATCTATCATTTGATCTATTTTGACGGGACTTTCACTTACAGATAAGGAATGTTAGAACGACTAATTTGGTCTATTTTTATTTTATAAGGAAACTGAGTTGCGCACAAATAAATAAAATCATAAATTAAAAAAACAGTGTCTGGTACCGAATACTATGCAAAAAACCCTGCTATTTGTATCTCCTTTACATATAAATATGACTCAAATGAAGAAGTGTTTTATTTGTGTACTTATGTATGAACATTAAAAATGAATTTCAATATAGTTAATGTTCCAGAGGATTAATTAACAACAGCATACTGCGCGCTCTTGCGGACCGGTGGCACACTCTAATGTTGGCTCACTGGATACGACTACATGTAGCCGTACAGTGAATTTCCAACATCATCGGGGGTCCACCCGAACTTGCCTACTTTTTATTTTTATTTATTTATAATTTATTATTTTTACTCAATTTAAACTTGTAATTATAACAAAAATATGGATGTAATCGTTTGATGAGTCTGAATTAAATGATATATTATTATTATTATTATTATTGCTGACAGACAAAAAATTACTCGATTAGGCTAACTTTTAGAATAATCGATCAAATAATGTTACAATTTATTTACTATTTGCATAATACTCTGTTATACACTCTAGTTACTATTTATTACCTTTAATATATTAAAAATTTAATAATAATTAATTAATCTTGCTTAATAACTTTATTCTTTATCTATTATAATTTCTAATAATTTTAGTTTAGAAACACTATATTATATGTCACTCCTTTATATTAAAAATTTTATTAAAATGGCTCAAATGGATTATGTATGTTTTTATATCCGATCATTAAAAATAATAAAGTGCAGAAGTTCACTCAAATGTGTTAATTTTTAGAATAATCTGTCAAACAATTATGAAAATTTTAAATTATTTGGAATAAGACCAAAGGTTGCGCATTCATGAGTGCCGCCCGCCCGCGAGTCATTAATTCACGACATCGAGTATTGTTTCCTGTCCTGTACCGTCATCGAGGCCGCACTCAATTTTCGCTTTAAAACCGCTCTCTCTAATACATAGCGCGAGAAAGAGACGACGATAACCGTCAATTGCGAATATTAAACGAGCGTCCGTTGCCATGGATTCTGTCGCTTCCGGCGGGCCACATCCGGCGATACCTGGAAAGCTTTTTGCGCGACAATGTATTGTCTCTTTCTACGGATAATTTTTCATGTAAACAACAGGAAATTTCTGAATATTGAGATTTTTGAAATTAAATTTATCTCTAATAAATAAGTAATATATTACGAGTTGTGTTTCAAATACATGATAAAAATAATATAACGTATAAACCACTTAATTTTTTTTTTAAATAAATAGATACATATATTTGATAAAATCATTAGTAGTATATCGTGGATTTCTGTAATCATGAATACTGTTATTTCACGTAAACTATTTATTATATAAACTATATAATTATATATATTTATCTGAATTAATTGTTGCTAATATCTTTAAAATTGTAATTTTGTTGACACTGCATTTCTTCTATAGTACTTTTATCAACTTTATTTTACCTTTATTACCTTTTATAATCACTGTTTGAGATTCAAATTCAGATGAAGCAATATTTAGTTACGAGTGCTCATTTCAGGGTTCCCCAATAAACTCTAACGGCCTTACAGTTCCCTACATCGATAAATCCTTATATGTATCACATTCGATCTTCCCAGAAATATTGTTTCGGCTAAATTTATTCTCAACTATCGTCCCGAGGCGTAAAACCTTCCGACCGTTGTGCCGATAGCAATAAAATATTGACAATAATGCAAATATTGTTTTAAAGATAGCAGAAATGTGCCAGAGCGAAGGGAAATATGTCTGTTTATGTTTAACATAGTGCTTTTTCCACCAGCTTCACCTATATCGACGATAAGATATGCTCTATATAAAATAGTTATAAAGCTGTTTATATTATTTTTTCTTTAATTTAACCTATATATATCAAGGCGAAATAAGTCTTGTACGACAATCTATATTTTTAGCACTTTGACATTATACTTTATTCGACTCATAGAACCTAGGAAAATTTTGCAAAAAATCTATTTTTAAACCTCGTAAATATTATAAATTCGTTTTTGGTGTCTGTCTGCGTTTTTACTGAGTTCTTTTAAGTTGTGTAACGTATCTTGTTTCAGTGTTTACTGTAGACAATTTCTTCCAACAAGTATGTAGGTATATCATATATACTATTACATAATAATTTGTAAAAAATTGGGGAAATGCTGACGTATTCTTGTAAATTCCTAAGAAGGAAGTTTCCGATGGGTTAATTGAAAACACTGGCAAAACAATATTAGATACATAAAAATTATGTACCACAGATTTGTTCACCTGAAATATACCTACAAAAAAGTCACGAGTAGTAGGTATGTATATCTTAAGGATGACCCAGTGTAACCATTATTATATTTACTAATTAATTAGATTAATTATTATCTAGTTAAATAGTCGTATCGAGTATTATTATTTTAAATATAGATAAAAAAAAAACAGATCACAGCATGTCATTCCAATGAATGTTTTGGAAGATATCACAGACTCTCAAAATTACTTGCAACAACAGAAAAAACGTTGTTTATGTGAGCATTCTTATGTAGAATTCTACTAAGAATTTCCTACATTGTCAAATCTAGGGGGGGACTAACTCTCAAGTGCAGTGGAACATACTTATATATAGCTTGGCGATAGACTTTCAACACTCCAGTCTGGTAGATAGCCATATATTCTAGAAATAATATTATCATAAAGTAACAAAGTTTCGAGCTTGAAGTATAAACGGTTTGATAATTCTATGGATATTATTCATACGAAAGCCAATTAGGCCTCGCGACATATCGTTCGATATCTCAATGTTGCAAACTACACTAAGTGACAAAAATCCTATTCTAATAACTTATTTTTGTAACAGAAAATCACGAAAAAATCCTCGTCCCTCAGTTTTTTGAACATCCCAAGATATATTATTAGTAAGGACTACGATACTAATCTATTAGTTTTTTCAAACAACTAAATAACGTTAGGAGCAGTTTGTCAAAGAAACAATCAGACAGAGCACATTCACATTAACCAATAAATCAAGGACGAAGACGCCGTCGCGATATTCTTTGACAACTGGGTAATCATATTTTCATTTAAGGCGGAGATTTGTTGAAGTAAATTAATTAGTCAATATTTTTATAACTAAACTAGCGGGATAATATATTTTCGATATAGTTGAACTTCTTTTTACTTATTTATTACTTCCTACAAATATATAAACTATATATATATTGAAAAAAAAATTAAGTGTTTGGTTATAATGTTTATGGCGTTTTACTAAATACATATAAAACGATATGTGTATATTTGTCGTTTTGTATGTTTTTTCCAGCTAATATCCAATACTGTTTTACTGACTATGACGAGATTTTCACTGAATGATAGCTGATATTATATTGAGTATTTTCTTTTATCTTAGAAAATAAATTAGGATTCTGAGCAAATCTGATAAACTAAAGAAATAGTGCCCAGTAAAGAGCGTGCTCTACGTGCATCTACTAAACCATTTTTTTTGCTTAATTCCACGTGGACAAAGTCACAGGTAACCGCTAAACGTTTTGTAATAATAGCACGGGATACGAAAACTCAATTTCCATTTAATTGCATTTATTAAACGTTTTTATTTATTTATTTTATAAAGACTGGCGATCGTACGCGGCTTCGTACGAGGTAGATATGATATTACAATTAATAACAATGAAACATATAGTATGCCAGTAAACAACTAATATAAATTCGCATCAGTGAAGAATTTTGAGAACCGGAATACTACTCCTATAAAGAGACGAACTGCATAATTTATTTTATTCTGATGTTATTTATATGATATTCTTAGGCTTATATATTCAGAATTATATCATGTTATTATATATTGTTTTAAACATAATAAAAGAAAATCTAATGCATATCACTATATATTATAAAACAAAGTCCTCCTCCGCGTTTATTTGTCTGTCTGTTGAAGACAAACTCAAAAATTATTGAATAGATTCTCATGCGTTTTTCATTGCGAAATAGAGTAATTGACGAGGACGTTTTAGGCACACAATTTGTATTTTTTTTTTTTTACTTGGTTGAAATATAAAGATTAATTTTGGAAGTATCGCAAAAGTCAAGTAGGCTAGGGGTTTTCGTCGCTGTTTAATCCCTTTGAAATATAACAAAACAATTGAGATAACAAAACGACGTAGACGGAGTTGTGGAAATCGGCTAGTAGAATATAATTTAATATATATACTAGGTAAATATATAAAAAATATGCACATATATTTGTAAAAGTATCTACATTTTTATTATCTTTTACTACATGCATCAGAATGATTGTTAGTAAGTTTATTACAATTCGTGCATTTCTGATGCATTAAGGAGCAAGTAATATTATAAACAAAGAAATATAAACAGAAGCTACCTCAGTAATTATCTATCTATTTTAGTTTAATGCACGGTTTGTTCATTAAATTATCTAATTTCACTTCAAATAACTTTAATTAAAAAATGTAGAAATAATAAAAATTCATTGCCTTAACAGATCAATGATCTTTCACCGAGGCGTCACTCCATACATCAAGCTAATGTGAAATCCGATTTATTCCCAATCGAACGTTAATATACGAGGCCCGTTTCAATTTTATAGACGGTAGACAAAATTTAGCGAACACTTCCTATGATGATGATAATAGAAGATTGTTTTGGTGGTAGCCATTTTGCACGTACGTCGGCCATCTTTTATTATATTTTTGGCAATCTATCTACTATCAGATTATTACTGCCATTATCGGGTAAGTAATTATATTACAAGTTTCTTGAGATCATTTGAATGAAATAACAAGATGGTGGCCGTCTTGTTGCTACCATGAAGCTGTCTAACATCTCTCGGCCAGTGTGTTCCCTGCTTCCTATAACATGGGGTCCTTCAAGCGTAACGTAAACAGACATATTCGCAGGCTGGCGTGACAGCGGCGATCGACGAAGGATGGCGTACCTCTCGGTAGTCGCCATTGTTTTTGGATTTTACTATGCTCACCATGAGCCACAATATGCTAATTTAATTTTATTTGTTAAAATAATAAAAAAAAATCTAGGGAGTTTTATGGCAAGTCAGAATCCATGCTGTGTGGTATTATTTCCCATCCACTTCTCTTGTACACAATAGCCGAAAAATATTACGTAAAACACTATATTACAAAATATAGACTCAAATAACATTAGAATATTCATTCTAAGATCGCCCTAAAAACTTTGTCGGCCATTTTTAAGAAAGTAACGAATATTCGGATACACGTACAATAAGTCGAGCTATTGATGACGAAACATAGTAATGAAAACATAGTAATAAAGCCATAGTATAGTGATAAGTCGTTCTTTATTATTGTTCTGCTATGTACCTGAAAGTGAATAACTGCCACTAAGAACTTACAAATATATTGAAGCAGCTGGCAGTTGAAGGCCAGTACTCTCATAAGTGCTGTGTTAAGTTACACAGGTGTATTTAGACTGCTCTTTAGTTAACTTGATTAAATATGTTCAACTGCTAATTCTGTAAAGTTTGAATAATAATAATGCGTTTAATTGGAATTAACAAGAGCTGATGTCTTAGTTAACACAAACATTTTTTTAGTAAATACTCATTGGACTATGTTCAGCCTTTTCAAATATTAAAGAAAAGACATTTCAATTTTATTTATATGTACATATACCTTCTGATGCCAGAAAATACAGAGTGATTCTAAAATTGGATACAAAAGTCATGTGGTTGGATTTATGTGACATGTAAGTAGGGCTTTTTTATACCTGTTAACTACTACCCTCATGTGAAGATATGTCGGCAAGTAACCATAAGTGTGTTACTGTAGCGCTGTTTGGAAGCCAGTCCCTGTCTAGATTTACCCGTTGTTGTTACAAAAAAGTTAAATACGTATTAAATACTTCCTTTAAAAAGGTTCCGTAGTAAATGCACCGCGCCCGCCCGAAGCAAGTTCGCGTTATCCTTTTTTCGCAAGTCTAACCTAACCTTACCAAAAACGAGAGAAAAGAGCAAGATGGCGAACATTCAGCGAGCGCGGTGCATTTAAAACGTAACCTTTTTAAAGCAAGTATTCAATACGTATTTAACTTTTTTGTAATAAGACCCGATGTTATTACTTAAGGTGGTACATCTACATAGTAATTTAACATCAAATAAGATTATGGTCAAACCTATAAAATTTTCAAAGATGATCAACATTTATTAAATAAGTGCTTCATCATTTCCCTAAAACCATTCTAAGGGCTGAGGTATAATAGAGGGCCCAATATAAGCAAACTAATATACAGAGACAATCGGCTATGTTAGAAGTTAGGATGTTGGAAGACACGGAAGGGACCAAATATTACATATCCTTTGTGTTACCTTGTTTGTTAGTTCGTCACAGCGGAAGCGGACCGGAGGTGCGTTAGTTATTTGATTTATTTTCAAATATAAACAAAAGGTCATATAATACTTGGTCACAAATAACTTTTTACACCGTAAAGTTTTTTTTGCTGCGAAAGTATTTGCCACTGTCAAACTTTATATTTTGAGGAAATGGATTGTTGACGTGGCGACGCAAAACACGAACTTTGCACTATTACGAACAAACTACTCGAAAAGTTTTGCACCCTATGTGTTTAAACATAAGATTCAAACTGTTTTGTCGGCCACTTGTTCTACTACTGTTACGCGGCACGCGATGACAACCTAGTGCCCTTTGACAAATGCAGTCACCGCGCCTGTGCTTAGTTGAATTTTTGTATTTTGTATTTAATAAAAATGAATATTTATGTAATAAAATAAGTAAACTATCATTATCTTATGGAACAAATTTGTAATACAATTTAGAACAACTTTATCTTTTCATTATGTCACAGTTAATTCCTGTTGTAATCTGTACTTTTGTGCATATAACTCATAGAAAATAATTTCCATGTTTCACACCTGCCAGGCGTCCCGTGACTGCTCAAGTTTTTTAATTATACTTTGTAACTTGCACCGATTACGTTTAGTGTATAAACCAATGAATCGGTAATTTTTTTCCATTTTTTTGGTTTTATTTTGGCAACGCAACCAATTTTTTAGTAAATTAATGACGTCATTGGCGAATAGGTGGTAATATTCAAATATCTTACGATAATTTCAATGTTCTAACAAGATGGTGGACCTGTGGATAGAACTTTCCAGGGAGTTTTTGTGGCATCTCAGAATTCATGCTTTGTGGTTTTATTTCCTATTCACTTTACTTGTTTATAACCAAACCAAACTATTTTACGTAAAATACCAGTAATATTAGATACAAAATATAGGGTCGAATAACATAGAATTATCAATCAAATATAAGATCCACTACATGACAGACTAAAAATTCTACCAAATGCTTAATACCGATCACCATTCATATTTTTTCTGACAACCTTATTACTATAGTAACCTAATACGTCATCTTTTGGGAATAGCTGTAGATCAACAGATAATTTCTGGTGGGATCTTGGAAGCCATGTAGTGGATCTTGTATTTTATACATATTCTTGTATTAATTGACTTTATATTTACGTGGTGGAATTTTATGTAATATAGTTTGGTTATTGTGCACAATTGAAGTGAATGAGAAATGATACCATGGAGTATGGTTTCTGAGTTGCCATAAAAACTCCCTGGAAGGTTCTAACAAGACGGCCACCATTTTGTTAGAATATTGATACACACTACGCTTAATACTGAAATGATCGTACAACGCTTGTAATATTATTATTGACTACGTGACAATGGCAGTAATAATCTGAAAGATTAATTGCCAAAAATAAAGTAAAAAAAAACAGAGAATTTTTAGCGGGATCTAAGAAGTCATGTAGTGGATTTTGTATTTTATTCATAATCTTGTGTTGTTTGACTTTATATTTACGTGGTGATATTTTATGTAATATAGTTTGGTTATTGTGCACAAGTGAAGTGGATGGGAAATAATGCCACGGAGCATGGTTACGGCCACCATCTTGTTAGTTCTATGAAATGATCACAAAACACTTGTATTTTAATTACCTGCACGATAATATCGACGTCTTCGGAGTTTTTGGTGGGATTTTAGTCTGTCATGTAGTAGATTTTATATTTTATTCATAATTTTGTGTAACTTGAATCTATATTGTGTAAAATTGGTGCTGTTTTATGTAATATGGTACGTTTGTTGTGCATAAGTGAAGTGAATGGAAAATAATACCACGGAGCATGAATTCTGAGATGCCACAGAAATACCCTATAATATTCTAACAAGCGAGCCACCATCTTGTTGGAACATTGAAATGAATATCGATCTCCTAACTTGTCCTGATAATTTTAAACCTATCTTTGACTTTATCAACTCCACGCTTGAAGATATCTGAACAATTTTGTTTTATGATTACTCGAAGATTAAGAGGATTAAAAATGTCTGAAATATTATGTATAAAAGATTCATAGAATAGTACTCACTACAGAATATACAAGAACCACAATATTGACAACTTCAGAATTGGCAGTATTGATTAATTCCTTCACCTGTTCTATTGAACGCTGATTCTTGGCGAAAGAGTGGTAATTAAATAGACGTATACTACAAAAATTCCTATACGATGACTTTCTGCATTGAAAGTCTGTGCTATTTGCAGGATTTAAAGCTGTATCTATCGAGACAGTGTCTTAAACGCTACCACTGAGTCCTAATCGCTTTTTTTATATTTTAAAGTTTGACCTCTATTTCACCTTTCTTTAGCACTTTTATTCGTTTATATGGAAATAATATAATTAATTAGCGAGCGAGGTGGATGTTGTGCCACTCTGATAATAACAAAACCGTGCCATATTATATACCTAAACCTCCCTCATGAATCGCTTTATGAAATGAAAACCGTATGAAAATTTGTTAAGTACTTTTTGAGTTTATCGCAAAGTCTTTTTATAATATGTTTGTATACGAACTCTGTTTTGTAATAAGTAGTGATAACTGGGTTTTCTAAAGTGGACATTGTTGGTATCTAATCTCATGACTGTCGGTTAAATGATAATGAAGTTTACGCAATTCACGCCACTAGGTGTAAGTTAGAGTAAAGAAAACAACCACAAAAAGAACATACTGTGGTTTGAAACGCGCTTTTCAAGGTCGGCAGCGCGACAGTGATGCCCGTGTTGCAGTTAACCATAGGCGAAGATAACCATTTAAGATCAGGTGGGCCGTCTGTCTGTTTGCTGCTTTTTGGCATAAAAAACTTAGGTATACAAACTGTCATAGTATGTTACAATAACTATAGCGACAAGTACGCCATCGGTTTTGATAAATTATTAAAATATTATACATAATAGCGAGCGGTCGACAAAGCCCCTGAATCTATTTAGCATATGAATTAAACAAAGTGAAATATGGATATATGCCACAGCGTTGAACATCGAAAGGTTTGTTCCCCTTGTATCCTATATACTATATTATGCTCATTTTTTTAGTTTCGATTATCGACAGTTACTTGTATGGTGGTGAAGCACTGTCACTTGAGCGAATGTCACATACTCTGTGGTCACGTGCTTATTATACAATTACAATATACGTACAATAAACAGTATTTATCTAGTAGTTGTTCCCAGACTCGTACGGAAACAATAGCTTCCAAATCGCTTAATATATATACGGTTAAGGATTAATAACAATAAAAGAAAAAGTTTTTTTACGAATAATTTAAGTGAATCTTACCTTCCCATTCTATCTGGAGTTTATTGGCTGCTAACATATCTCGCTACAATAAAAAACCTTTGTGTTTATTTCACGTATAGGTACTTGATAAAATGTAAAATATTAGGGACAGAGAGAGCAAAAAATTTGGTTGTTTCCCCAGACACCAGACTTGTATGCACTTCAATAAATATGTATTATAATTATTAAAAATATGTCCATATATATTAAATTAAATTAATATATTTCGGTTAATATGCTGGCATGAAATGTGGAATAGCAACAATTAATTCAAGGTATGTCAAAATATCCAAAGTTGCCAATCTACTTTTGATTTCGGCCTATTCAATAATGTTCACTTTTTTGCGATACGATTTTGGTTTTCAACATATTACCTTACTGAACAGCATGAAAGTGGTGTAATACTTGTAACTTTAATCCCATTACATTAAAGACGGAGAAGAATTTAAATCAAAATAATTTATATGCCTTTAATATAACATTGTAAAAAAGTCAAAAATATTATTCCTCACATTCGTAATCTCAACAATAATAATTAGGAATTAAGGTTTAGAATTCATATTGTTATATTTTGTATAATAATCTCGAGTTGTACTTTAAAAGTGTAATCATTTGGCATAAATTTATTAGATATGTTGTTCTCGTTTCATTGGGATAGAAAAATTATAGTTAATTTAGTTCGAAATCAACAGGTCACAAGTGGAACAAATCGTAAAGTAAGAGGAAAGTAATGAGCGACCCGCGGCAATATTCAAGGAATATATTAAATTGTTTCCTTACATATTTATGTATAGATTTTCGCAACTTTCTCCGTTGTATTTATTACACTTCGAATAAATTCACATATCTATATATTAATACGTGAAGCAAAAAAAAATTACTCTTTTGTAACATTTTTTTTTTTCTAAATGTCTACGCTATTGACCCAGCAAGGTCTTAACAGCTTCACCGGACTACTAAGGCGAGCGCTTACGGCACTCAGCCGATTTTATTTTGGCAACCAGCTCAAGCGTGCACTGCACACCTCGGCTTGGCTGTTGCCTGTTGCATGCAAAATCGCGACCTATCTTAGCTAACCTAGCTAACTATTCATATATGTATGAGTTGTTGAACCGTATATGTATACCAAGCATACACGCCTCAACAACTCCTCGATATATTTATTATCGGAAAATTGAGAGTTTTTCAGTTCGATGAGGGAAAAAAGTAAACCCTTCCACTTTCATGTGTAAGCGTGTAGGCGTGCACGTGTGTGGGGGTGATCGTGTAGTGTTTTAGCAGTGATGTATATTTGTATGTCACCGTATCGCGCAAGCAACGCACTCAAGGGCTCCCTACCGAGGGATCGAACCTAGGCTTGAGCCGCTGCCGTGGGAGGCCTAATCGGGTCTCTTTTGTAACCTATTTCCCGTCAACGGGTGAAATTGAAATTTGGCATAGTTCAAGTTTATATGGCGAAGTGCTGAAAGCTGTTTATTTTATATAAAATGCATTAGAAGTACATTAAATTAATTAAAATATGCACCACTCACACTACTACTCGAATTTTACAGAACATATACACACATGTAAATATAAAAGACATTTTGATAGCCGTCAATAATTACGAAGTTCAAAAGAGGTTATGAAGGAGGTTGCTATACTCGACTGTATGTATTTTTTAACTCTTACGTTCCAATTCCCATTTTTCATCCTACATTCAACAATGATATTATAAAATATAACTATTATTGTATGTTTATTATTTTTTATGGTGAACTCACTTCAAATGATGAATTAATAAAAAATGAGCCAAATAATACTCTGTATAATCAAAATAAGAATTTTGTTCACAAAAGTAATCCATGACTTAGACCTTCGCGGTTACAATGTTGCAATTCAACCTCATGTGGCAACAAAAAAGAACTTATTTTCAAAAGCTAATAGTAGTGTTAAAAACGTCGTTCTCCTTCTATCATACAATACAATGCAATAGACAAAGAAAACTTTATGAATACGAACTATGCCGAATAACGCGGTCTATTTCCCGACGTGCCCAATCGAAGGCCGGGTACTCAGTTATTAAGCTTGTTGATTTAACAGACAGCAATTCTGAGGTTAATTAATGCAAGTTGGGACTTGTCTCTGATAACCAATATACCCTTTCATTTGCTACATAGTACTGCGAATATTATGCTTTTGTTGCAGCAATAGATGAAAGGTATTGAAGTAACTGCAGTTGAGTTTTATATAGATCTTAATATAACACTATGTATTTAATACGATTTCATAATGGACATTAGAATTTTACCAGCGATATAAATTTATTGTGAATAACGTGTGACCAACACCTTCCGTCTGTTTGTCCGGCGCTTTGTCTCGACCCTATGTCTCTGTAGGAAATGGTTGCCATTTCAGACATTATTTAAAGCTTAGGGTATGCCTTTCTGTATAATATTATAATAATAACGTTCTTTATAGAGTGGAGATCTTGGAAATTGTCTCATGAACTAATCCAAAATTTATAATAAACAAGAGTGAACAACTAAAAGAAATATAATGTTAAAATTATATTTTGTTAAATTATTTTTATTTGTTAGATATATATAAATTATTCCGATGATATAATAAAGTTATTCAAATTGAATTAAATTCTACAAGTCACAAATGATGATAAGTATCTACTTAATTATTTTTGGTATTCGTTTTTTTTTTTCGAAATGTCTACGCTATTGACCCAGCAAGGTCTTAACAGCTTCACCGGACTACTAAGGCGAGCGCTTAAGGCACTCAGCCTATTTTATTTTGGCAACCAGCTCAAGGGTGCACGGCACACCTCGGCTTGGCTGTTGCCTGTTGCATGCAAAATCGCGACCCATCTTAGCTAACTTAGCTAACTATTCACATATGTATGAGTTGTTGAAACATATATGTGTACCAAGCATACACGCCTCATCAACTCCTCCATATATTTATTATCGGAAAATTGAGAGCTTTTCAGTTCGATTAGGGAAAAAAGTAAACCCTTCCACTTTCATGTGTAAGCGTGCACGTGTGTGGGGGTGATCGTGTAGTGTTGTAGCAGTGATGTATATTTGTGTGTCACCGTATCGCGCAAGCAACGCACTCAAGGGCTCCCTACCGAGGGATCGAACCTAGGCTTGAGCCGCTGCCGTGGGAGGCCTAATCGGGTGTGCGGGAGCGAAATTAACCACCAGACCACGGCGGCGTGATCTGTGGTTACGCGGGCGTGGGCGTGAGCACGCTCTGTCTCGAGGGACAGGCTGGTACTAATCGTTCGCTGACGTGATTAAATCAGGAGGGTCGGTAAAAATGCATCGCGGACGTCTTTTACAACGCGCAGCGTTAGGTACGGGTTCATAGTTTGCGGCGGATACCACTAACGGATTGGGATGATTCGCGGCTTTTTCAAGATAACTAATCGTAAGTGATTTTTTTGGTATTCGGAATATCGATGTAATGTTCGCAGGTATGAATTGCGGTATGTCAGTAAAAATTCTTAAATACTAAAAATGTTTAGGAGCCATAATGCAAATTAGATACACTTTGGTTATGAACATGACTAGTTTCACTAACGACTGATATATTATTACGGTTCTACACAGAGGTTAAGCAGTAATAATAAAACTTAACAGAGATAATTTATTTCAGTAGCAATTATACAATTTATTTTATTTATACTTTACAGGTTGACAGCGGTTGACTGATTGACATATGACATTTACTTGACCCTAAATGATGTGGTCTAAGATACTAAACACGCGTAACCTAGATGGGTAGTGATTCTAAAGTGCCATTGCTGTAACACAAAATATGCTTGGCGAGAAATTTTCAATTCCAGAGTAGCAACTAGCCAGTCGATCCTAGAAAAATGCTTACGATTATGCTATGTGGAAAACTCAAATTTAAAAAAAGGCCATAACTAACTCGGACCACGTAGCTTCCACGAAATACACAAATCATAAACACGGTAAAGAGTTTACGGGTGTTGTAGATATATATATATATATATAAGGGTAAATAAATGTTGTCATGTCACAGAGACACATTGCTAAATGACTAAACGTTCGATAAGCGAGATCTAATTGAACGAGGCATCCGTATCGTCTCCCTAATTCTGATTTACATCGCGTATACGTTCCTGAATGGTTCCATGTCGAATCCGTTATTACTCGTTCACGCTTTATATTAACACTATCCTTGTCTCGCGGCTTGACTTGATTAGAAATGGTATTTACTCTATAGTCTCTTCAAGAGACAGATT
>JACEII010000083.1:1516907-1541973 GCA_014332785.1 Antheraea mylitta
TTGGACTTAGTGATCGGGTGGTACATGCGGTGTACCTCTCGGACGGGAAAGTTCTCGTTCTTAAGGAACGCTAGTATGTCGTCTGTTGAGATTTCGACCGGGATACGGCGTAAGACTACTCGGAGTAGACGTTCCTCCTCTAGTGCGTATGTGAAATAAGCTAACTTTTGTACTCGTAAGTACTCGGTTAACTTGCGATGGTGATCGGTGCTAGTCACCTTAACCTGAATCCCTGCCTGGGTGTTGAGGGCTGACGTGTAGTGAATGCCTAAGGTTTTCAGCGCGGTGGAGACTGACATCCATCGCGTCTTATCCTGGATGGTGACCGGTGGGGGTGGGCGAGGCTTCTTAGCCGCGGTTGGAGTGAGCGGGACGGAGAGAGGACTAGATCTACCAGAGCTCGATTTTGTTTTGGCGGGTTGCGCGGTGGCGGTGGGCGCCCGGGCGCCGTCTAATCTATTGGTCTCGCGGCACGGGACCTTTACTGTCGGACCTACTGGACCCGAGTCCGAGTCGGATTCGCGTGGCAGAGGACGGGACGATTTTTTATGTTTTGTGACGGTTATGAAACCGTCCTTGTCTATCGCGGATAAAGGCGAGGGTGAGGGGTCAGGCGTAGCGGCGTGACCAGACGCGGAGGAAGCGGCGGGTGTCGCGACGTCTAGCTCCATCGCGTCGATCGAAGCCCTATCAGCGGGGTCTATCGGGGATAGTGGCAAGTACGAGTTCGCGGTTGGTACGCGGGCTTCGTATTGCACGTCTTTCTCGGACGGGGCACAGTGACGCGCGAGAACGGCGTCGACGATGTTTTCGTCAAGCCCATTCGCTAATAAGGCCCTCCGGAGACTTCTCATGAATTGGAGGGCCATTTCGTGGCCTGAGGGGCACGCGAACCGACCTCCCTGCCTTAAGGGCAGGGGGGCACACCGAACGGGTTAATTATGGGTCTATACCGTGTGCGGATCAAGATGGCTGTTTAAAATAAATCAGAAGAAGAAAGCAAGACAGGAAATACGTTAGCGAGACAGGCAAGGTAAATAATTTGCGTAGATATAGAACAAATAAATAAATGAATAACTAAACAAATAAATAATTTGAGATAAATAAAGTTATAAAGAAATGACGGCTAAAGGGATTATGTAAATAAATAGATAAACTAATTAGTAAACAAATAAATGTACCAATATAATATAATAAACAAAGCAATAAATAAATACAAAGGAAGGGTCTCACTCAATTTCAGGAAAAATAACGCAGGTGTTCCCCAGGTGCGGAACACGTGTGCGCTACGTCAGCGGATCGGCACTTCAAGGCGAAAGCCGAACGAACACTCACGATGTAATAGCGATTATTACAATAATCACGAAATAACGCTCCGAGCGCGGACACAACCGTTCGCGGCCGTGTCAGAATCGGAACTCCTCGCGCGATTTTCGATTCTCACACAGTTATATACACTTATGCTATAGAAAAGGAGAGAGAGAAAGAGAATGAGAATGAGAGAAGAAAAAACATGGAGGAAGCATAGCGCTGTTCTTTACGTGGCAATGTTATTAGTCAAGTCCAACCGCAAGCCGCTTTAAGAAACTTCGTTCCGAAAATTCTGCTGTATTCGTTTAGGGTTTGATAATAATTTTATTCAGTATTTATTGTAGAAATAGCTTACAATAATGGCAACTCTAGACGATATCAATTAAAATGAGGCACTTTTAGGATACGAATAATCACCGATGTGCTGTTCTGATTATTAATTCACGGTATAAACAAAAAAATCGATACGGTAAATCCACAAAAGTTCAAACACTCGTCCAACACCGTATATACAAATTTTCGTTTCAAATATAGCTCTAATAGTGGAATGGAAAGAAATACAGATAAATAAAATGTGAAAACAAAGAGATTAAATACAGACGGACGTTTTGTTTTTCTAAATACAGGGTTCGCAAAATAGGAAACAATCTGTGGATGAGTATCTACAAAATCTGTACTTATAATTCCGTTAAGCGTATTTGTAAGATAACAGGTTGGGTTCAGTAGGAATTTAAAAATAAAGTACATTGTAATTTTGTCCGCTTGAGCCGCTAGGAATATACATAAGATGTAAAATACTTCATAGTGGTATAATTAGGTATGTCGCATTCTCACGCCAATCACGGCGTATCAAGCAATCAAGTGCGTTAGTAAGGTATCCATACTGATTGCTCCCATCATACCATTATCATTATGGTGATTGGTAAAATGAATCTCATTTTATCTGCTGAATAAGTGGCAGGCCTCCAGACTACGTCGGAAATAAATGTGTCAACATCACCGTATAATGTCCAAGGTCTAAAATGGTATGGCCAAAAAACACTGAACGTGATGAAGGCGGACATAAATAAGAACCACTTCACACTTTGTGTTACGTTTTCACGTCTTAGCTACTGAACTAATCATCACCATATTTTGCATATGTACTATCAAGTGAACAAAAAACCTAATAGATTTCCATTCATTCAGCAAGAATGTACTGTTCTCAACGAATATATTAAGATCATATTAACGCGAGCGAAGCCGGAAGCAAAAGCTAGTTAAAAGTGTTGTCACCATTCCTTGTTTACTATAGAAGAATGAAATAACGGCACTGGTGGTGAACATAGTGCAGTTCAAAAATAACTCATGAATCAGTTTATCTGGTTGAGAAAACCGTTCAGTTGTTTTTGAGTTTATCGCGAACAGAGGGACATTCGTAGCGGAGAACTTTGTTTTATTATTTTATGTAGTGATAATTATTCATAATCTTGTGATATTTTGTTCTATATTTTGTAATATTAGTGGTATATAACGTAATATAGTTTAGTTATTGTGCACAAGTGGAGTGAATGGGAAATATCGCCATGGATCGTGATTCTAATTTGTCACAAAAACTCCCTGAACAGTTGTAACAAAAGGGCTACCATCTTGTTAGTTCATTCAAATGATCACAAGAAACTTGTAATATCATTACCTACGAGACAATGCCAGTAATAAACTAGTAGAAGTTTGGTTGCCAATAAAATAAAGTCACGCACTCTAGATCTTACTTTTAATATTAATGAAACATTTTATGAACTTTAAAAATTGTATTTTGATTATTCATATTAAATTTAGAAACTAATTAAAAGTTAAATAATATAGCTTACGGATCCCTAAAAATTCACGAGGGTAGAACAGATTCCAAATTTGAATTTGATTATCGGAGTGTGCCGACTATTCATCATTTGTAATGACGCGTCCGCGCAGAACGGTCGCCCGCTAATAACAATAACATTGTAATCTTGTAAATGCGTTCACAATAATACATATTTATTGTTTTCAAAAACGGCCCCGTTAGAAATACGGGAGCTGGATATATCTAACATAAGCTGTGGTTTTATCCTTAAAGTCAGAATCTATTCAAATAAAAAGGAATATTTTTTTACTTTATGTTGTAATAGCTGTACCCGTGACCTAATGTGCGATCTTTCATATGTTATGTATAGTGAAAAGATAAACCAGAACGAGTTTCTTTCTGGTTCTTCTCGATGATTGGGTTGTTTTTCGAATCGGTGGTAGTTTTGACTCTGTTAAGTGCCTTCTCAGGGACTGAGTTTTTGATTTTGTTATATAGGTGAGTTAGGACAAAACCGAAATTGTATAATTATTCTTAGTTTCAATAACATTTTTTTTTATATCATAGGAGGCTAAGGAACATGTGTGTCCCCTGATTTTAAGTGATCGCCACCGTCTATAGACACTTGCAATACCAGAGAGTCGCAAGTGCGTTGCCAGCCTGTGTTGGGGGAGAGAGGATGAAGGGAAGATGAGAGAAGGAAGTTGAAGAGAAGTGGGCCTTCGGTGCTACGGAGCGAACGAAACGGAACAATGCAAGCACTGTTACTCACTTTGGTTTCTCTCTGAGAGGGTGGTACTACCCCGGTCAAGCCGACCGATTCATGTTGAAGCGAGTAATAGCTTCAACATGACTACCATCTTGTGCCGCAGTCCTAGTGGCAAGTTTAGCGAAATGGATTACGTGAAAATATATTCTGTACCGTGTTGACGTGCATACGTTACTTCAGCTAGTTTTCTTGAGAAAAAATTAAGAAAATTAATATAAACTTTTTTTTTAATTTTATATACAATTGAATGTTCTACCTCCTTTCGACGTGGATTATACTAAATGAGGAAGATATTGTAAATAAACATACCGTAGATGAAAAATCTAAGAAAATATTCACACATACACACTCTATAGGTTACATAGACATATTGAAGAAAAATAGGAAATATTTTTGAAGTATCGACATTTCTTTGAATTTTTTTTCCATCTGAGCAACATTAACAGCCGCCTGTATTAGGAGATCGTAGGCGATGAATAGCCCCATATCTTCAATCTGTGCGGAACGGTGCCGAGCAGTATTCAAATGTGTCTCGCTCCGTATTACGGACGACATCCGTCATCGCGAACGTCTGCGAGCAAACATGCTTCTAGTTTATGTATAGGGTGTGGTCAAAAAAACAAAAAATATAAATAATAATCGAAAATTTTCACATATTTATAACGCATTAAAAAAATCATAATATTATGTAATAGTAGTAAGTTTTCGGTATTTTGTTATGTTAATAGCTCATTTAATCAGAATTATTAAGCTAAATGAAATAGAATTTTCTTGACAAATACAGATATTATATATTTGAAGTGGTTTATTTAATTTAATTGTTAATTATGAAATATGTAGATATAATTTTGTTTATTTCATGTAATTACAAGTCTTAAGTATTTGAGTTAGCTAATTTTTTTGTAGTAATATTTACACTTAAAAAAATAATTATAGTGGAAATTCGACTACTGGAAGACCATTAGAATACATATTTTCAATAACTTTATGTTATATTACTTATTATTTATATTATTTAAAAATATAATAGCTTTTATTGAAATAATACTGGTTGTGAGCTGACGCGGAACGGCTGGCAGATGTGAAACATAGAAATTATTATGAACGGGTAATATGTATAAAAGGACAGTTTACGACATGAAATAAATATGGCATAATAATGTATATAAAACTGTAATAATAAATAAAATACTACGATTTTTTTTTATAATACACTGTGCGACGCATGACCTCAGTCACACCTGATAGAAAATGAAGACGAGGCCTAAGATGTAATGCGTTCACGCAGTAAATGCTCATTCATTATTTTTTTGAAGCTTGTTACATCATATGCTTAAGGAAAAACGCATGCAGGCAGTGCATTCCACTCCCTCGCGGTTCGTATAATAAATGACGAAGCGAAACACTCCGTCCGGATGAAGGGTATGTCAACCGCGAATGAATGGAGGTCTGTGCGGCGTCTGGTAGTCCTGAAATGAAATGGAGATGGTGGAATTAGCTGGTGCAGATCTTGTGCACATTCCCTAAAGTGTAATCGATAAAATACCACAAGACAAGTGACTCTACGTCGATGTTCAAGTGGTTGCAGTTTGGCTGCTATCAGTGGTTCATTACCGATAAGTCTTCGAGCTCTTTGATCGATGGAGTCTAGCAAGGCCAACTGGTATTTGGCAGACCCGTCCCAAAGATGGCAGCAATACTCCACACACGGCCTTATCTGCGATTTATACAGAATAAGAAGTTGCTCCGGCGTAAAGTGCCGCTTCACCCTGAAAAGGACCCCCAATTTCTTTGCAGTCATTTTAGCCTTGACCTCAATACAACGTCCATAGTTGAACTTGGCGTTTATATTTATCCCGAGGAGCTCGAGGTTATCGGCAACTGGTATGGGTACACCCTGGAGAGTAGGTTTTAGACAGAATGGACTACATTTCATGAAGAACAGACACGCTTGAGTTTTGTAGCGTTAAACTTAACAAAGTTTGCATCGCCCCAGTCAGATACAAATTCAAGTGCCGAGTTCATGCGGTCAATCATATCTTCTCTCAGTCTATCAGTTGCTTTCCCATCAGCCCGAGGTCTCGATATGTACTCTCTGTAACGGTGCTATCGCTTGCATACGCGAGGGTACCGGATTTGAGCAGATCGTTAATAAATAGCAGAAATAGCGTTGCAGAGAGTACTGACCCCTGAGGAACTCCTGCGTAAATTCTTATAGGCTTGGAAGAGCAACCATCCACCTACCTGAATTGAACACTCACTCAGGTAGTCTCTGATCCAAACTGATTTTTTTTTCACAAAAAAAGACGACTGTTTATGTATAAACAGTTGTATTCATTAAATATCAAAATTAAAATTTGAAAATCATATAGCGTGGTGAGGCATGACGTGGCGACGTATCCTCATGCCAATAGTTAGTCTGACCCGCCACTATAGGTGTTTAAAATCAAAAAGAGCAAACCACATACCTACAGGAGATTGTATTCCAAAAAATAACACACTGTATCGCGCGTACAAGCTAGGGGCGCCGCGCACTGTCCCCAATATGAATATTTTCTATTGAATTACTTACGGTTCGGCGAGCGAGCAAAAATATTGCTTTCCTCGCGCTTATCTCGGAACACCCTGTGAACTTGGCGCGTTTGTGCGCATCCACTCACTACACTTACATTGTTTGTCCCGATGAACTTGCGTTTTGAAGTACTTTAAGCTTGTTTCTGCATATTTCTACTGTTTATTGAGTTTATAACTTTATGCTGTGTGCAACTTTATGCCTTATGTAACTTTATCACGACATATTATAAAACAAAGTATTTGCCACGTCTGGCTATTTGTTCACGATAGACTAAAAAAAAATGAACAGATTTTCATACAGTTTTCACCAGTAGGTAAAAATGAATCCACTGGGAAGGTTTACAATAACTATTTTGTCAAAAGTGTTTTTTTTTATTGAAGCACAACAAAGTGACTGCACTGCACTATGCCTGATGTTAAACATAGTACAATCCAAAAACATCGGCAACCACCGATAGACAGATTACCCATCGCCGGTCGCCGCTGTCATGCCGGCCATAATGACGAAAGTCACCCAGTACTGGATATGTACAGACTGATCCCGAAACGCGACACGCAGAACCGAGTCTTTATGACGGGCTTTTTCGCCATATACATGGTGGTTGCGACCCAGTCGGGCTGTAAAACCCTACCACCGCGCTAACGCCATTGCCTCGTTCGTTATTCAGCAGGGTGGACCACGTGCAGGTGAGGTTGGCTTGGGTGTCTCAAGTCTTAAGATGTTACTCGACACCCCTTACAGCCCAAATGTTCTATTGTAAGTAAATTAGTATATGTAAGAAACATAAAGTATGAAAAAAGAGACGAGTATAAATAACAGCTTTGATCCATCAATAGTACGGAATGATCAGTTAGATCTATTTAGAATATAATTTTTAGATAACTTTAAGGCCTTCAATAGTCTGTAAATCAGAAAAAAATACTTGAAAAATTTGGTGACAAACATACAAGAAAAATGCATCTTTTAAGGTAAGACAAAGCAATAGAAGCGAATAGTTAGATTCAAAATAAATGTAAACGTACTAACAATATATACACAAAAATATAAACTCTCTAACTTATTTATATGTATGTATAGTATGTATAGCTAAGCTAGATTCGCGGTATTACAAGCCCCAAGGTATTACCGCAAGCCGAAGTTCAGCCACTATGGCACCTTAGGTTACTAGTCCGGTGAAGCTGTGACGGACCGTCAGGCCAATGACTTTTTTATATCATATAGGAAGTAAACGAATATGCGAGTCACCTGTTGTTAAGCGATCAACAACGATCATAGACACTAGCAACCCCAGAGGAGCTGCGAGTGCGTTGCCAGCCTGTGTTTGGGGGAATGCAGAGAAAACGAGAGGGGCGGGGAGGGGAGATGGGTCTCCGGCGCTCTCACTGACCGAACGAAACGCAACAATGCAAGCACTGTTACTTCACGTCGGTTTTCGATGAGAGGGTGGTGCTATCCCGGACGAGCCGTAATCAGTTCGAATAAAAAAAACAGTAAAACCACGAAGAAGATCAATCTTTATCTCATAATCTACGACACTGTCCCCTAGTTAACAACAAAAACAATCTGCACCATGATTTCCCATAGCAATTCACCATGGCAGCCGAGCCAATGGTCCAAATATCCATGGTGTGTTAATCCATCCACCCACTAACATGGGAACATGGTCGTTCGCATACATTTAGTTCTGGGCTTTAGTCACGCTCAAAGCAGGGGTTGTACCCTATTACGATAGAGACACTATGACTTACTCAGAGATTTTTATGATTTTCTGTAATGTTGTACATTTGCGAGGAAAGTGATTTTTGTCGAGATTAGATTATAGATGAATTATTATCCTTATGCTTGGAATAGACATCCTCTTAATTATTAGTTTAATAAAATGCTAAATTGCGTTACAATTATAGATTATCTTTGTATCATCAATAATGTATACCGAAACATTATAAAATAGTCGCTTTTCATGTCTGTCTATATGTATCCTTAGAGCTCTAAATCGTTTATGCATATCATTATATATGTCTGTCTGCGTGCACGTGACTGAACTTCTCTTAAACGGTTGGATCCAATGCAATTTTTTGTGAGTTTTCATATGGATTGAAGAAGCAGAAGTTTTATATACATAATTGGTCTTGGCAGGTACCGCTGCATATTATTGGATTTTTTAAATTATCAAGGCAGGATAATATCCGCCGGGCCCGCTAGTTATACCGATAATAAAGAATATTAGATGTATTGTATCAACTTATAACAATATTTTTCTCACGCTTACGTCGCTAACGCTGGTTAAACATTTTTGAGATTTATCAAAATAATATACCAGTATTTTAAAAAATCTTATAAAAAAGTTTGCGTTGGTTTATTTTTATTGCTGAAACATAGGGAATTCATAGGTACCATTTTTTATATATATTAGATTGGTATATATATATATATATATATATACATTACAAATGGTCAAATTTTTAGTATATTGGAATTTGACCTCGAATAACTTTTAAGTGTTTAGGTTTTTAGAAAAATCGTAAGAGACTTTTTTTGTAGAGCGTTCAATTCTCTACAAAAATATATACAGGGATTTTTTTTTATGACTAATGATGGGCAAGCAATAAAAATCAGAAGGTACAAACGAATATTTTTCTATGTTATTCTTATGGAAAATAAAGAAGTGCGAAGCGGATGTCCTTAATATTAATATTAAGCGCTCAAATTCTACTGGGATCTCCTTACATGTAAATTGAACTTTTAAGCATGCTGGAGAGAAGAAAAAAAACCCTAATTATATATTATTAGATTAGGAAATATGAGTTATTTATGACATTTAGTATAAATTAATTATCTAGTTAAATCTACTAATTAGTATGGACTTTTAATGTACAAGAAATTTACGGTTTACCCGTACCATATTTTAGTAAGAATTACGTATCCGATCCTTTTGAAAAAAAAAAAATGAAAATAATGGAGTTGAATTAAATAAACAATATTTATGACTCCAAAATCATTAGGTTATAACAGTTTAAGTCAAAATAAAATGAATAATTGGAAACAATGAAATAAAAAATCAAGAGCTAATAATAAATTACACTAGTCAAGTGGTAACGTGAATTTTGCAGAAAAAATATTAGAATTTTATTATTAGAGTTATTTTCATAGTTTAGTATTCAACGTAATTTTAGATAAAGAAATATAATAATTTGAATAATATGTGTGTCCTCTAAATATTTATTATCATGTCACATATAATGGGAAACATATATAATATGTCAATTCTATATTTATGAATATTATGTATATCGTTTTATTTTTAATATTCTAAAGCTGTAAAATTATTTTTATGCTGTGTAAATAAAAGATGATAATTTTATTTTCACTTAAATAATTTAATATCCATCTACAAACATGTTTTATTTACAAAATAAATACTTAACAACTAATATTGCACGTAGAGAATATATTCATAGTAATAACAAACAACAACTCGAAGAGATCGTTAAAACAATTTTCAATATAATAAAACAATTTTCATTGCCAGTGCTTCACAGGGTGCCAAATCGTACATTCTCAAATAGTCTCTAAGGTAAAAGAGTGTAAGTTTAAAATGCGACCTTGCCGAATTAATTTTAAATTACCATGGAATTTGCATCATTTTATTTATGTAGTACAGAACCAGTGTTATGAGGAAATAATTTATTTTTCTTATTGAAATTCTGTCCTGTGGTCACATCATCTAAATCACCTTCTTTGTCTTGATGGGCTGTCATATGTCTTGTAAGGTGGTGTCTTTCCCTAAAACTCTCATTACATACAGGGCATTTCAATTTCTCTTCTCTCTTTCTCCTGTTCGGATCGACGGTACTTTCGCTTTTATGGTGAGTGCGCATATGATACACTAAGTCCGAGGTCATACGGAAACTTATGCTGCATTTTGCACACACATTCTGGGCCGGTAAAGAGAATGCTGCTAGGGTTGGTGGCAACAAAGTGCTCAGAATAGCTGCTGCAGGATTAGCAATAAGAGGGTTGACTGGTTCACGAGGTGGTACTGGAAATTTCATAAAATCAGAACTCGGTTGATGAAAATTCTGTACACCAAACGGATAGGACGTGCCTGCATGTAAGTAAGGTATCTCTGGTCTAAATGGTAAAAAGTTCAATTTGTTTGCCGATACTTTTTGATCTGTAGTCTTTTCATGATATTCCACACCTTTATTAAATGCGATCGGTCGTTGCTGCATACCTGTGTCAGAATAATTTGGAGATAATGTAGCCATACCTTGACTTTTAAAGAAATTATTGCCGTTTAAAAGATGTGCCGGTGTCAATAAATTATTGAAGCCAGGTGGTTTATTAAAGCTTGCAGGTGGGCTGGCAGCAGATAAAGGTGGACTAACAGAATTCTGGTAAAGTAGATTATCTGGACTCATTGAAGGATTAGGAGATCTTGCAGTATAATGAGAAACTTTTGTAAAAGCGCTCTTTGGTGATGCTTCTGGCGGTTTCTCATATCGAGCACGAGACTGCATGCTTATTAAAGTGGGATCATCAAAAATTTTATTTTTATACTCAGGCAAGAATTTTGGCGGACGTGTTGCACTTTCATTAGAATTTGGACGACTCCGAGATCTTTCCGAATTTTCTGAATCACTATAGTATATGGATTTACTTGGATACTCATCTGTTCCCACATCAATATTAATATCAGGGCTAAAACTTGGCGATATATTGTTGTTGACTCTGATTCTATCTTCTTCTTGGTCTTTAATGTCCATTGAATTTTCGCCAGTGTACTCTCCGTGCTTGTAAAAGTCAGACACTCTCTTTGTGGGCGGCTCCCAGTTATCATGATTGAACAGCTGTTTAGATACTCGCAACTGCTTTTCAGGTTGTTTTTGACGAAGTTTCTCATCTGGCATCATAAGAAAAGCCACATCGAAAGATCGTTTCGAACTTTTACCTTGATTCACGACAGTTGATATCTCCGTTTTGCTAAACTGCGAAGTTCTAGCACTTTCGATGCTTAAATTAGTCTCCTTAGAATCAGGAGATGTTTCTTTATAATTTTGGTAATTATTCTGAACGTCCATTGTCATTGTTTTCTCATTTAATTTATCGCACTCGAAATAAAAGTTTTTACACTTATATCGCGCTGGTAAACACGACACGCGTGCGTACTACCCGACAGTCACAATACGAATGTGAAGATAACATAAGGGCGAAAATTATATAAGTGGGGCTTAGAACTACCCTTAACAGAGTCTCTAAAAGTTGTAGGGGCGTGGCGATATGGGCCAATAAGCGTTAAGCGAGAGGCGGGAAAGAACAGAGTCGTCCAATCAGAAGGCGATAAACGATGGAGAGCAGGAGAGCTCAATCACCGGGTCAAGATAATAATAACTGGCGTGAATTGAGAGCGCATTGAGTTGCGGTAGGGTCAGCTTTACAGTGGCGCTTTTATAATGAAAACTTTGTTTTGCTTCGTCGCTCTGTCTGTACTGCTTGCAAAATAATTTTTATAATAGATTACTATATCGAAATAAACCATATTTAATGCAGTAGTGAATTAATTTGAGCTTACGAAAAATAAATGAGTTTTAAAAATTAACGGATACTTAATATTTCATGAAATTTACTGTATAATAAATATACTGCGAGAAAATACCCTTAAGGCAGATTGTTGAATATTTCATCAAATGCTTCTACAGAACATAGGTATAAATATCTACAAAAAGTTTCAAATTATTTTTTCTATTTATTTAGTCCAAACATATCAATAGGAACCTCAAACGATTATGATTGCTATAAATATGTTTTATATGTCGCATAAAAAATGATAATTCCTCCATAGACGGTATAACCCCCGAGTGTATGGATGAGATTGCGTATAATGCTATTAACACAGACGCTTCTTCTCAAATTGATATCCTCTTGGATGAAATTACAAATGAAACTATACCTAAAGGCTATTGAAATAAAGTTGATAACATCATTTTCGATAATAGAGCTAATATTTAGGATCACAGTGAAGTAAATTCAACACTAAAGAAAGGTAAGTAGAGTCAATTTTGTTTGAAAAAGTTTTTATGTACCAGTTAAAAGAAGACTCAAATGAGTTCTGTTCGGTAGTCGGTAACGATAATAAGATGGGTGCAGACGTTAAAGGAAAGCCATTTGTCAGATTTTAGCCATTTTTTCGACGATTCGATGGTGCTTAATGAAAATCTGTTCCATTAATTTTATCTGCGGTAAGTTAATGAGATTTTAGACCGTCGAGAAGACCAAATGAAAGTCATTTGTAAAAGGGAATGTTTGTTTTTTGTTATAAAATTCTATTAAAGGAATTACTTATAATTGGGAAATTTGTCAACTACAATTATAATTACATTAAAGACTTGTTATTTGTGATTGAAATTTGAACTTTACTAGTACCTATTACGAATGCATAGTACGATTTACCTCATATAAACTTCCTACAAAACAAGTCTGACACTTCCTTTATTTCCTCCACTCGCTATGAAAATTATGTTGTCATTACATCTTTTTATATAAGGTAATAATCTAGAAATAGCCTTATTTCACGATCAATGGTCAGTTCCAACTTTTTCATGACCAGTAATGAACATAACCAATAATATTGAATGTTTACGATTATTTCATGTTATTGTTTGCTTTTGTTAGAAAATTATGTTTACACGATCTTTTTGTGATGAATAGAAGAATTTTTGAAAGGAATTGTTATGAACTATTATTTTTACTTAAAATGAACAATTTCAATCGATGGCAGTAAAGTGACATGTAAGAAAAATTCAAGTTTGCTCACCAGTTGATTAATTTTGTAAATGACTTGTTTGTTATCATCATCATCATCATCATCATCATCATCATCATCATCATTACCCTTATCCCACTTAAGTAGGGTCGGCACAACTTGTTTTCTTTTTCCATTCTCTCCTGTTAGATGTCATCTCAGTATTCACAGCTTTTATGGACATATTATTTTTCACACAGTCCATACATACCTTTTTCGGTCTTCCTCTACTCGTATATCCGTATATCTCTTCTTGTTTGTTTTGTATATTATTTTTAATTCATAGGTACATTCTATGATACAATCATGACTTTTATTTGTACACAAATTAGGAATAAGTGATGATTATGTCAAGCAGCACCGTGTTTTCTTGCAATTTCGAGTACGTAAAGCTTAAAGTAAGAAATTTAGTTCACCTTAATTGAGCCGCGAAGATTATATATATATTGTAACACAAATTAAATTATACATAATTTAAAATAAAAAAAAGATGAATTGGAACTGTTCCTTATTTATTTTACGATTTAAAAACTTTGATTACGTGTTTTTAATATCGTCATAAACGTTAAATTCCTTAACTCTTCAAATGCCTATAGGAATAGGTCTAAGAGATTCGAATTGCATACGTAATATTTAATCAAAATAGGTGACTGTCTCAATTATACCAAAAATTATTTTAAACTCGGTTGTCAGTATATCTTTAGACATCGGACTATGAAACTATGAAAAGAAGGCTTGCACCAAACTGAATGTATTCTTTTAAACTAGAATATTTAAAAGAAAAATTCTTGAGAATATTATAAAATAATAGGAACAAGTAAAGATGTTTGCCTTGAGGCAGTCCAATCCATCAATCTGTGAGGGACAGTCGTCAGTGTGACATCCCATTAAGTGACCGTCACTAAATGTTAAGGTAACATCCGTTTAGACATGTTCAACTGATGGATTGTCATTCTTGTTTTTGTAACAGATTTGCTGAATTACATTTTCCAGAAATATCGAAACTTTGTAAATAGATTTTACTGTCCATACTTATACCTACAGACCGATTAGTTAGTTTTTAGTGGAGGCATAACATAGCTTTTCCAAATTTTATTTTGTTGGAGACTTGTGCAAATAGTAAGTACAAATTCGATTTAAGAGTGTTAATATTAATACCGTCTAAATTATAAATTATAGCTGCCTAATTTGCAGACCAAACGAAATGACTAGCTACACATAAGGGACTGCTTTAACTTAGTTGTCAGGTGTATCTGCCTTTCACTTACTGGATCCGGTTAGGACTACGGTCCTATTAGATATCATGGATTCTTCGCGTGGGTGACAGGCTCATCGCATAGCAGCGTGAGAAATTCCAAGTAATTCCCGAGAACTTGTGACATGGGTGTAGGTTTAAGGCCCTCTTTCCGACGTAAAATACATCAAAACGAAGCGTTATTCCTTTTCTCCCTGTCCCTATAAATCTGGTAAATCTGATAATACAGCTATAGAATAGAACTTGTCCTAGTTCTGGACAGACCAAGATCTTTTAGCATTCGAAATACCCTAATTACTAGTTCAATGGAAATAAAACACTAAACAATGTGTAAAACCCAATAAAGAGAAAGAGGATCAAATATCAATTTATGGTAAATTATCCAATAAGTCAAAATGATTGTGAACAAATCCATCGGTTTGCTAGTAGCCCGATAAGTAATAGAAGGCACGCGACCAACACACGTGCACCGGATAAAGTGTTAACGCAAGGGTCTATCTCGCGTCGGGATTGGGGTAATGTAATCCCGTTTTGTAATAAATTAACGGATATTTAGGTTACTATCAGCCTTTATCTAAATATTTCGACAAGGTTATTAATAATTATTGTGATTGAAAACAAATATAGAGTTATTTAGATTAATGTCTTTTTACAGGCAGATGCTACAAAATTATAAAGCTGAAGAGTTTTTTAGCTTGAACGCGCTATTCTCAGAGTTCCTAACCGGTCTTATTTAAAAAATTCTTTTAGTGTTAGAGCTTATTTCTCAAAGAAGGTTACAGGTGTATCATCACGCTAATATCACAAGGAGTACCAATGAAGAGAGTTTCAAAATCGTTTTTTTTTTCTTTTGAGAAACTTCCGCCGCGTGTTTGCTTTAACTTAAAGTAACTATTCTATGTGGACAAATTAATGGGCAGAAGTAAGTTCTCAATAAAATACTATCTACAAAGATAATTCCGAACTTATAAATCATTGTCAATTTAGTTCCAATCTCAATCAAGAAGCCGCTCCTTCGGGACATGTCTAAGCAAGAAATAATCGAAACAACGTCAACAACATCGGCAACTAATCTGTCGTACGAGACGACACTCAATTCTTCTACTCGATTCTCGGGAGTCTTGTTCAATCAAAGTCGCAGATGTGACCTTTTGCCCACGTTTATCACTTACTATACGATGGTGTATAAATCAAAACTTATTCTTTTGTGGATTATATGATATTCACCTCATCCGTTCATCCTTTTAACAGAGTATCATTAATTACTAAATAATCCAATACGTAAATATAAAGTTATTTTAACCTTAAATTAAAGAGTGAAGTTTTAATTATCAATACTAGTATTTGAAACAGTAATTAAATGTAGGTGGTAGAGCCGTGCTGAAGCTACTATTGGTTTCAGCATGAATGGGTGGGCTCACCCCATGTTGTACCGTTCTCTCACAGAAAACGGACGTGAAATAACAGTGCTTGCCTTGTTGCGTTTCGTTCGGTTAGTGAGAGCGCCGGAGGCCCACCTCCCCTCCCCTCATCACTTCCCCTTACCCCATCCCCCCAAACACAGGCTAGCAACGCAGTTGCGATTCCCCAGGTGTTGCAAGTGTCTATGATGATTGGTGATGATCACTTAACATTAGGTGATCCGGCTGTTCATTTGACTCCTATGACATAAAAAAATGAAACATTTAGATAGCAAATTCACCTGTGCCCTTTATTAAAATATGTTTAGCATAATCTCTCCGTTCAGAAGAGTACTAATACTGGGTTACCATATGGTCCTTCGATCTCTAACAATAGTGAATAATGCATAGCGGGTAGAGCTGTAATCATCCCCTTTATATTATCAATAGTTCTTTATTTTATATCGTTCACCCTATTATTCTTTCAATTTTATTTTGTGACTGACACTGAACCAATGTCAATCTTATCGTCTCTGGGTTTAAGTTAAAAATCATTTGTGGTATCATTTTGGTTTAAAAGTTCGTTAATTATAGTTCTATCGCCTATTTGGGTTACAGCTATACTTGCGTTCGCTGTTGAATTTATTTTACAAATTCTAGACTCAATATGCAAACAATTAAAGGTTATTTTTGCATATGCGTTTTAAATTATAAAATTGTTATTAAATGTAGAATGATTAATATCTTTAAAGCGATCGAGATAAAGTTCAAAATGCTCTTTGAATCTATAAGCGAGTCGATTGTAGTGAATAATCACAATGCATTAAAGCAGGATTTGCTGAACACTTGTTTTTATGAATTTTCGTAACATATGGTGTAAAAGCCGAATAGTACAATGCACCCCCATGGTCGACCAATGGTGCCCTCAGCATATGCGATGTGTTAAATAGTTTTTTAAGAGATTCGTATTTGGTATTTAGACCTAGTTTAATGGAAAATTAATGTTATAGCCGTATATTATACAACATTTCTATTTATTAATATCTAAACATTTATGCATTATATTAAATAGACTATGTATTATAAGAATTCGTGGTGTGCACAACTTTTATTTCATCTCATAGGTATAATACGAATTTTAAGGGATAAATATTACATGTTACTAAAAATAAGTAATTAAATATATTTAAATCACTTTTAATAATGTCTGTTTGTGTCCTTTATGTTTGTGTGTGCTGCATCAGTCCTATCATATGTACTATGTTTTAATAGAAAGTTATAAAACATATCCTTAATAAAGTATTTGTTTCATCAAAGTCGGTTTACTCTATCAACAGTTATTGCAATTTGAGTGACGACGCGATTTAAGTACTGGAGAAGAGTAGGTAAGTAAAGTTATTAGCTAAAAAGAATATCTTACTTCTTTCACACAAAATTATTACAGTTTTATGAAGTACGAATGCGCAGAACAACAAAGGCGAATTAGAGGGTATCCGTTAGTTTACAATATATAATTACATTGACAATCTATTTTATCGGCTTCATGCTGCTATAATTATTCCCTAGGTATGTGAATGTTAGCATAGTCTATAATATTGTAGTACATCGTTATAACAAAATACATCTTTGTGTACTTAATTTGGTTAAAATTATTCCATATATAAGCTAAAGATAGCTCACAAATGTGATAGTAGTAATCAATTACAATGTTATTTATTAGCGAATCGTTAATACCCACTTGTCAGGATAAAATGTTTTCATTCATCGTTCTACGCTTGCGCAAATACATGTGAGTTTTGCACAATGCCAGCCAATAATGAATATTGTATGGTCTGACAGTACTCTTGTAGGCGCGCTAATGATTTTGATACTTTTGTTTTTTTTTTCATAATAAGCGAGCACAATTCAAAGGTCAGTCTTTGCTTATATACTTTCAAAATTGTATGTACATATAAATAAAATAGGTATCTTAAGTAAGTAAGGCCTAGCTAAGCCTTTAGAGATTCACTGAAATACTTGCGTAATAAATGCGACAAAGCAATACGAAATAGCTTATTTCTCAGTCTTCTCTTCGACTTGCCAAATCCAAAGCCGGGTACTGTGTATACGCTATTCTTTAAAGCAAGGCAAGTAAATCTTCTATCCAATGTACCCATAAAAAAGTAAGATTTATAGAAAGTTCTCTTTAAAATATATCTATTTTGACTGAAGTACGTCTAAGTAATATTTAGAACGCCATTTATGTTTATTTTTTAAATAATCAAAAGCCAAGTATTGTATATAGACTTCTTTGAAACATGTATAAAGTATTTGTTTTTGAAATACCGAGTTGCCAACAAATTACAGGGCTTTTAATGTCAGGTCAATCTTTAATCAAATAAAAAGGTAGTCTTTAAAAAAACTAAAATTTATGGAATGTTTTAATATAATACATCTATTTTGACTGGAACATGTTTAAATAATATTTACAGCCCCCCAGACAAAATTACAAAATAAAATTAAAATGTCATCTAAATTATGTTATGTTTATTTTTTAAATGTATCAAAATTAGTAGATCCTATGATACACGATAATCAGACAACATATGCGCTAGCGGCGACTTGCCATCTGATCACAATAACTACAATGGTTGCGCTCCCTACAGACATGCCATTATCAAGTACGTAATCAGATAGCTCTACTTTGATGTGTACATCCAGAATTATTTATGTTTTCTACTTTTTCTACCATTTCATAATATGGAAGGTCAATAGAATGAAGAAAATAGTTTACTTTTGTGGTCACGCTGTTCCTTTTTCAAGTTTTCAATGATGCTACAATGGGAATTATTAATTGCCGCACAAGGATGCAATGACGTTTGAAAATGACACCCTCACTTAAGTATATTCACTAAAACCAATGTGAAAACTGTGACTCGTCGATCATCATCATCATCATCACCCTTATCCCACCTATGTAGGGTCGGCACAACATGTTTTTTTTTTACACTCTCTCCTGTCAGATGTCATCTCAGTATTCACACCTTTTACGCACATATCATTTTTCACACAATCCATCCACACCTTTTTCGGTCTTCCTCTACTCGTATATCCATCCACCATTATACACAACACTTTTCTAGTCACATGGTTTTCATTTCTCCTCATGACATGCCCATGCCATGCTAACCTATTACTCCTCAGCTTCTTATTATTCGTTATTCATTATCATTCGATTATTAGTCGATCGTATAGTAATAAAAAAGATAAAATATATCGTGTTTTTTATTAGCTTTTCTCAATGACGGGGTTGTTTTTCGAACAATAAGTTTTGACGATCAGAAGCACTCTCGCAAAGCCTATGTATAAAATGTTTTGTGTTTTCGGATTAAAATCAAGGCTACTTTTAGCTCATACAACTAAAGACATTAAGACTTCGTTCTTGGCACTTTTGTTGGGAAATTTTACATGCCTAATGAGTTAAATGAAATCTCCCAATTGCAATGTATAATACGTGGAAAGATTGATGATTATGATGTATACCAAGAACAACGTTGAAAGTAGTCGGTGATGAGTAGTATGAGTTAGTCGCCAAAACAGGTATGATTCATAATATTTTCTCAGAACCCTGTTCGGGTTGCCTGATTTGGTATTGTTGTCTTCAACGACTCATCTGGTGAACCTAAAAATAAATTAGATAAAGAAAAAATCTAACGGCAGTTACACTATAGAACATACCTGTATATCACAATATTGCTAAAAACAGTTATTGGAAATAAATCTTCCAATTAAACACAGTCCTACTTTCTTGCATTTATAAACGGTTTTACAAACCAAACGAATGCTACAAAGAATGCATTCGTAATCAAATACGTCGGTTCTTTGAAACCATCAACGGCACTTGTAAAAGGGCTGGTGCAATACGATGGACATTTATACGCCATATGCACCTCTGGGTTCAGCGGTCTCTTGGGGGGCAGCCCCTCGGTAATGAATGTAGCGCTCAGGGACGCTTGTATCGAGTATTTCTCATTATCTGAGTATGCAATTGGTACGAGCCAATTCTAAAATTATTTAATAATAAAAAATAAATAAAAATTATAGTTTATCCGTTTAGTATACATAGTTAATACTAATACGAGAGTAATTCTATTTGTTACCTTTTCATGACCAAATCTTTATTCCAATTGTGATGACATTTGACACAAATAGCAAATTTGTGCAGTTGAAGTCGCGAAAAAACTAGTGATCTGAAAGCTATTTCATCAGTGCAAAATTGCCTTGAATACTAACCGTTTTATATAATTTTCTGTAAAATTTCATACAATTAAAAATTACCAAAGGGATTTGACTTTACCGTCTATGTCTATTTATTAAAATTGTTATTGATCACATATTTATAAAAAAAAAAACTAATAATTTTACATAATGATGATGTTATATACTTCATAATCAAAAATATCTTATTAAATTTAGGCCCTGAGAAGGCTCTTATGAATGTCAAAGTTATCACAAGTTCGGGAAAACAACCTGGTCATCGAGAAGAACCGGCAAGAAACTCGATATGGATTATATTATATTTGCATGATATTTATTTTTACAAATATTTTGACGACTTTACTGAAAATCTAAAGTGTGTCTTAATTCTATTGTAGTTACATATGATTCGTGTTCCAATACTTTAAAACTATCATTTGAAATTGAAAATCGTGGTTAATTTATGTTTAATTATTATAACGCAATACTACTATTTAAATGCGCATGAAACAATTAGCACACAATATACATATCAAATCTGATCTATTCTATAATATTAAATGATTTTATAATAAAAATTAATGAACTATTAATACATTACCCTGTTATAAGATTCCACTGGAATATTACAGAAACTACATTTAAACTATCTCGAAATAACAGTTAATATTGACCGCAAAAAAACCTGCAGTTTGGGCTCTTCATCGGCCATATGTCGCGAAAAATTCTACTGTAATTGCATTAAGTTACCCTAAGTCGAGCCCCGGCTTTTAATTACGATATCCCACTTAGACATATGTGGTGCAGAGTTTAGGGACCCGTGCTTTGTGAAGTTGCACTGTAGACCGAGTACAAGGTTGAACTAAAATATCAGATATAACAAATCGTCTAAAGCATTATGATGTATGTTATAATGTAAGTTTGAAATAACCTATATGGAGAAATAGGAAGAATAGGTAAGGGAAAAAAGGTATCTATACTAGTATTATAAAGATGTAAAGTTTGTGAGTTTGTGACGTTGTGACGTTGTAGGGGGTAATCTCAGGAACTACTGGTCCGATTTGAATAATTCTTTCAGTGTTATATAGTTCATTTATTCGAGAATGGTTATAAGCTATATATCATCACGCTAATACCAATAGGAGCGGAGCACAGATGAAAAATGTTTCAAAATCGGGATGTTTTTTTTCTATTGAGAACGCTAACGAAGTCGCGGGCAGAAGCTAGTCTTCTTTACATTAATAAAATCTAAAAACTTCAGACACGTAAGTTTATATTCCTATTAGTATATATATTTGTAGATATTAGCAAACACTGACAAAAATAGCATAATTCTTGGAGTCTTTCACTCATCAACAAGCGAAATGTTACATTGCTATATAACAAAAAAGTACTGAACACTTTAGAAAGGAAGACATAAAATCCACATTAATTACTGTGAGAGGTAAAAATTCTACTGGAAACGCAAATTGCGGACAATATGAATGTGAAATACGGCTTCAAGAAATCCTGAGCTGGGAACGGGGAAAAAGAACGAAAACAAGTGAACAGAAAAAGTTCGCGGCGTAGACAATAAAAAAATGACAAAGCCGACAAAGCACGGGACAGGAAGTGCCGCGTGAATAAGTGTCTCCCATCGCCACTAGAGAGGCGAGTTTTCTTTTGTTGGTAATATAATTAAAAAACTGTTTATTTACCTGCTTAATATTCCAGTGTTTTTTTTTTTACAAAATACATCGTTATTTCCTTTGCTCTTCTAAGACTCAATTTACTAAAATTTAGTAAAATATCTCGCTCTCTGTTTTATTTATTTAATACCCACCAAATGTTTTTTTTAATAATATGTTATTAACATGTCTGTGCAAAGTTTTGAACACTTGCTTCAATATTGCCCTAGGTTTAGCACGAAGAGACTAGGGCACATAATGTTCTACGATAATCTCCGTACAAGCCGCATCGTCATTAAAATTACAATAGCTTTTGATAGATTTTAACTTTTGAAACCAAGACTAAATGTTACTCGATGTTTTGGGGTGTAAGGGGTGTCGAATAACATTTTAAGACTTGAGACACCCAAGCCAACCTCACCTGCACGTGGTGCACCCTGCTGATCAACGAACGAGGCAATGGCGAGAGCGGGGTGGTAGGGTTTTACAGCCCGACTGGGTCGCAACCACCATGCATATGGCGAAAAAGCTCATCATAGTGACTCGCTTCTGCGCGTCGCGTTTGGGGATCAGCCTATGCATATTCAGTACCGGGCGACTTTCGTCATTATGGCCGGCATGACAGCGGCGACCGGCGATGGATAATCTGTCTCTCGGTGGTTGCCGATGATTTTGGATTGTACTACGCTTAACATCAGGCTTAGTGCAGTCACTTTGTCGTGCGTCTATAAAAAAAAAAGAATATGCTTTATGATTTTCTTAAGGCTTTATCGTGAACACAGTACTTTAGCAGGAATGCGTGTTGAAAATAACAGGCAGAAAGATATTTATAAGAATTATTAAAATGTACTTAATTACTTATTCCAAGACACCTACAACAATTTTTTTCACAAAGATCTAACAAATACAGTCATGCTAAATTTTTATTATTATATGTATAGATAGATAAAATACCTAGTGTAAATATGATAAAAAAAAACATTCCCACGAGCAAAGACGCAGGCATAGGCTTGTAGTGAATATAAATATACAAGTTACCTAAGCATGTATATATCTGTATGCGAAACATTCCCTAATATTCACAAGATGACTGGGCATATATAAAGGCACATATTTTTCTTTCATACAAAACCCACAATATAGCGTCCGATAGATCTCAGTTATGGATTACGCAAGAGAAAATCCATACGAAATAATATAAAAAACTAACCCTCAAATGAATGTGGTCTCATTACGTATTCAGAAGCTAGCGGGTCGGCCCGTCTGGCCCGGTTTGATTTATGGACAATTTTTTGTTGATTTTCCTCGGAACATCGTCACGGAGAAGATTCTGTAAGCTGTCTGCCAAACGTGTTATATTCGTAAGCATATTGGGTACATGAAAGTTAATTAATGTTTTTTTTTTTGGCTGTGAGTAGATTAAGTTTGCCAATTTTTTTATTTAACTTTTCATATTTCGTTTTAGTTCAGGAATAAGAATAAAAATCTTTAGTTTGAAGGCATACTACAATTCAAAATAGTTTCTTTTAAGCATGAAGGTGACAAACTAGTCTTCCCATGTTATAGATTGAGTAATATCAGTTTTTTAGGTAATGGTGTTATGTTTTATAAAAAAGGCACAAAGCATTTTTGCCGGACTGTATATTTCAGCGCCATGTCAAGCAGGTTTTCGTAATCTTTCATTTCGCTGAGTGGACATCTTCTACGGTGAGGTTCTCAAGATTATTTAAGCTTCGTACTTCGGTCCTCTGAAGTTTACTCCAAGCGGTGGTGATTCCAAAACATTACGAGGTTCCAAATCTTTAAGAAACGAGCATACACTTCTTTCCCTAGTGTTACTAGTGGCTATGGATGGCGGTGATCGCTTACCATCCGGTGACCAGCCTGTTTGCTTGACGCCTATAATATAAAACAATTAGTATGTAAACGATGATGATTTAAAAACGATACATTTTAAATATGTTAAAAAATAAATCCGGTCGATTTTCTTGGGTTTATCTCGATGACTGGGTTGTTTGTACAAACCGGTGATAGTTTTAACATTCATAAGCGACTTATTAAGACCTTTATTTTTGATATTGATCACGGTTTATCAATAATGGTGGGCACCCAATGGTCGACATTCGATCATAGTTAATTGATTTTTTAAAGTTTAAACTTTATAAGGGTTCTAATCAAAGGTTTTCATTGTGGCTACTCAGTTATTTGCCATTTGCCATGATTATGAATTTACATTATTTACATATTATTATTAAATTAACCTACAATTTGACTAATTGATTTCAAAGGGCATATAAGGCATGTAACGTCATTCATGTTAAAATGATTATGTTATTGTAAAGTTAACCTATAATTTGACCAGTTAAAATCAAAGAACATGTAGGTATGTAACGTAAACCGTGTTATAAATATTATATTAATAGTTATATGTTATAATATCATTGTTGAATGAAAGATGAAAAAGAGTAATTGCAACATACGAGTAAAAAATATACATACAGTCGAGCATCGCCACCTCCTTAGCAACCTTTTTTGAAGTTCGTTATTGACGGCTGTCAAAATGTCTTTTTTATTTACATTTGTGTATATGTTGTGTAAAATTTCTAGCAGTAGTGTGAGTAAAGCATATTTTAAATAATTTAATGTACTTCTAATCAATTTTATTTAAAATAAATAGCTTTCTGCACTTCTTCTCCATATAAACTTTAACTATGCCAAATTTCATATTTATATGTTCACGCAATTCTTTTAAAAGGGGTACAAAGTTTTGGCTTTACGTATTAATATATAGATAATGGTCTAAATTTACCAAAAGATTTTATATAGGTTATTTCGAATACAAAACTCGATGAAGGAAATTATTATTGTCATTACTGCAGGCAAATACTATGTGTTCAAAATCCTTATCAAGTACATAGTAAAATTTTTTTAAAAGATAGATATTAAGAAGTAGATATAAATTTACTAATGAAAGTACTTATATTGTGATTAAGTTCTAAAATTTATTTTTAGATACAACTAAAATATGATTTACATAATAATATGAACCAGAACCATGTATCTTCAAAAGTCCTATAGAAAACTCTGCGGCGATGTATCTCTATCTCCTAAGGAAAACTAATTTTATTTTATACTAGCTGTTACCCGCGGCTTCACACGCGTTTTTTTTAAATATATTAAATTGAAAAATTGTGATTACACATCTAGTGTAAATTACAATAATACTATTTCA